>QTSX02005792.1:0-268698 GCA_014839935.2 Entomophthora muscae
ATTTCAGATTTGTTAAGTTTTACATGATGTCTATGATTTGTTTGACATACAGGAAATCTCAAATTGTACATTAGAATCCTCCATTTCTTTTTCATGTATCCTGCATTTGTTTTTGGGTTTTGTCTTTTGTTAGTTGAGTTATCTGCTCAGGAGATTTGAAATTTGCCAATTTAAATAAACATAAAAAAGTCAAATTAAATGGTTAATTTATTTAATATTTTACTTTTCACTCAGCTGAGTTGCCTGCAAAAGTGATTTGAAATTTGGACCAAGGATTTGACAATCCCGCATTTTTACGTTCAGGTTCTTAATTTACAGTATAATGGGTCTGGTAACATAGTAACCACTACCACTGGCAACTCCAAACCTGCCAACCCCTCCCAGAAAAATATTCAGGGGTATGTTTCCCCTTCTATATATAATATGGTCCTGTTTGCACACCATACAAAGGCAGCTGCCAACTGGAACCCTGCCCTGGCACTAACAAACAACGTCAGCCAATCATTTTAGGTTGTCATTCAGGGAAGTATAAATCTTGGCATACCCAATCAAATCATCCAGCTTGATACACAGAAATGTTCCTCCCTCTGCCAATCAACCTGAAAGTTGCAAAAAATATAGCCACACCCAAAATTGTGCCACAGATGATAAAAAAACAAGGGACTCTAATGCCCCATGAGGATTTGTAATACACTGAGATTTCATATTTCTACTATTGCTAAACCCTACAGACCCATTCCAACTGTGGTCCTCACCCAATAAGACACCAAATTTTCTCACATATTAACCAAAGAGGATATTACACATATCTCATGATGACTATTATAGAGTGTTATCCCAAATCCCCCTTTCCTAGGTGCACCTCCAGCTACAGCTTCACAGGATCTTCACTAATAAAATAATGGTCAATTATTGGATGCATGGTGCTGTGGTTACCACTAGAATAATAAATGATCAACTTCTTGATTAGCCATTATTAGCAGACATTGACCTATACAGCTCTTCAGCTATCAATTTTTTCAAAGGAAGAGTGATGCTAACTCACAATGAAAAAACTTTCTTTTGCATATAAAGATTCTTTCTGGTATCCAAGACTTTGGAGAAAATCACATCCAATCTGACATATAAAAACATGACCAGATTCTATATATGGGTCATTATTTTAGGGATTGTGCCATTTTCTAATGCACATGCTGCTCAAGTCGCAGCATAGCACAGTTCAATTTTGAAAAAGTAACTAGTTACAAATTTTATATTTAAAACATTAATAACTCAATGAAAAATTAATATTTTTTCACATTGTAAGCAATCAAAATGAAGCTAAGAATCCCACCTTTTATTGGTGTAACACTTTTAATATGTATACTATACTCAATATTAAAGCAAAAGTAATTTAAAAGATTATAATCCAGATTTTATTATATGATTCTATCTAATGATATAATTTAGATCACTTCAAAGCTAATAAAAACTCTTTTTTTAATATAAAAAGTATCTTTTTTATTTAACAAAATTAAAGATAGGATTGAGAGCTTTATTTTTACATTTTATTTTATTTTATTTTATTTAAAAAGCTCAATTATTTAGGATTTTATGGCAGTTTGAAGTTAGGATGTTTTTATCACTGTTTAGATTAATTTTAAGGTTCAAACAAGCTTCAAACCTCAAATTAAGCATTCTTTAAATAGAATTCTTTAGTATTTTATTATTTTAAAAATATGTGGAAGAGTTACAGTTAACTGAATACATCATTTTAATTGATTTGCATTGATTACAAAGAGGATATGATGTAATAATGATGCTTAGCTGCTTCACATATATCACTTGTGCATGAAAACTGGGTATTTAATTAATTCTGCAAACATAAATTCAAGTTCAAACTCTAGTAAAAGCTATCACACCATTTCTTTCAGAATGGTGTCATTTAGCTTGGTATATAAGAGCTAAAGCACCACAAAGCTTCTAATCCAAAAGACCCCATTCAAAGGCCACATTCTGATCATAACTACTCCATCATTAAGGTACATTTCAGAGATCCAACCTAATTACAGATTCAAAATACTACCATGTCCTCAGTTAAATTTACTTCTGCCATGCTATCCTTTTTTTCCTTGGGAGCTTCAACAAAAAGAGAAAGAATTGCAATGTTAAAAAAGGCATTCCTCTTTATTGCTGGTGATGATCTTGATAATTTCACCCAGCACTTCCTTACTCAAACTGAATTTGGGAGATCTCAGTTCCTGCAAACTATTCAAAATCAAAAAAGCAATGAGTTCATTGAAAACTTAAAGGATCTCATGAAATCTTCTCCCCAAAAGCATCTTCCAGCCTTGCAATCTCTGGTTACTTCCAGTTACTCTTTAAAAGAGCTTAATGATGTGGGGTTTAATATAACCAAAAGTGAGTTTAAATACTCAAGAAAAATATATAAAAATAAAAATGTAAGCTTAAACAAAAAAGCCAAAAAATAATAACTATTCATTAAAAAAAGAAATAACTAAAAAAATAATTAAAAAATTGCTAGAAAATTCTTTTGAAACAAGCCAGTTTACAAAAAAAGTGGCTGAAAAAATTTATAAAGATATAGAAAAAGAGATGAGTAATTACTCAACTGAAATTAAATACTCTCTACTTAAAACAAAAAAAGAAATATATGAAAATATGAAAATAAAAAATGAAATTTCAGTTTCAATTTCTACTTACTATAAATTAATTGCTAAAAATATAATAAAAAGTAAAAAACAAACCAATATGTGCAATATTTGTAATTTAAAAAATTCACTAGAAAAAAAGAAGGAAGAATGTGAAAGTAAAAACTTAACATTACCAGAATCTATAGGCAATGACTTAAAGACTATTAATCAGCACCAAGACTTTTATGTTCATCAAAATATAGAATATAAAAAAGATATCTATGAATTAGATGATGAGTCTTGTGTTGTAGTTATAGATTATAAGGAAAACTTAAAGGTTGGAAGTGGTCCAATTGAGACCAATAATTGTTTTTATTCAAAAAAAACTATCTCATTATTAGGGTTTGCATTAGTTTTTAAAGAAAACAATAAAACCAAATATGAATATCATGATTTTTTGTCTCAAGTATTATCACATGATTCTTTATTTTCAGGTGAATGTCTAATTAGTCTTCTTAAATTAGATATATTTAAAAAATAAAAATATAAAAGTGTGGACTGATAATGGAAATCATTTTAGATCATATGAATTTTTATATTACTTATTTAAAGAGGCACCTAAATATATTAAGGGTTCTATAAAATATAATTGTTTTGTTGAATGTCATGGAAAAAGCATTGTTGATGGTCACTTTGGTGTAATATCAAAAATGTTAAAGGAAAAAGAAAATGAGCTTTATATTAAAAATATTAAGGATCTTAAAAATATTTTTGAGCAAGAAGAAAAAAGAAAAGAATTATATAAATCAGTACTATCAGGCTCAAACATTTCTCAAAAGTCATTCTTTTATATTTATGAAAGAAAAGTTAGGCCTATAAAAAGAGAGCTTGAAGTTAAATCTGCGCATTAATCTTTCATATTTGATGAAAGATGGGAAGTTATATACTTCACCTCTAACATTTTAAAGTTTATCAGAATATTCTGAGATAACTTATCATTTGAAATCACGTGATGATACCAGAGAAACAAAAATATCAGAAGATGCTAGTGATGCATTGGGGCAAGTTCATGAAGTAGGGCAACTTACTAGAGGGTGTATTTTAAATAGAGTTATCAGTCTTTCAAAAACAACAACCTTTTTTTCTGAAACAAACTAAGAATATTTATGATGAGCCAAAGATAGGGTAATAGCACTTATAGCTTTGGGGCTGCTATTACTCTCCCATGCAACTCATCATAAATATTTATGGTTTGTAGTTTGTAGTAGCACTTAAGATATTTTCAATAATACTATAAGTTGCACTTTTTAATTCTAAAATTGATGACTTATTTTCTAAAAAAATCATCTAAGCCCAAGATCAATTAAAGTTTTGAGATTGATTGTATTTTAAGCTTTCTGAATAATTTGAATATGGATAATGTGATTAAGTTATAAAATAATCAATCTGGCGCCTAGGCATAACAAGAAAAATAATGACCCATATATTTGTGAGAGGTTTTCCAGCAGATTTCATAGTGGGGTTGAATCATTACTCTGTATCCAAAAAACACTACCAACATATATGCCTATCAGAAGGAGATAAAGGCCATGCTGGTGAAGGAGAATACCCTACACGCCAATCACATAGCTGTGTTAAGTTCTTATATGAAACAGCACAAGTGTCCAAAGTAAATATCAGCTACAGGCTCTATCTGCTGAGATTACCTACCTAATCATGCTGATAGGCATCCTGCAGATGAGTGCCTATACAATAATAGTTATGTGCTCAGACGCCAGGCACATGTAAGATACAATCAAGTGTGTACTAGGCGTGAGTTAGGGTATGAGCCTTTTACTTCTTTATTTATACAGGACTTATCAGATCATATCATTGTCTACACCAGTGACAATGAAAAGTTGAATAAAGACACCACCTCCCCCCTGCTTCTCAACTTGGTATGTCCAATCATTCTAAATAACCAAAGATAAATTCAAACAGATAAAATATTCTGTACTGGATGCATCAACCATATCAATAGACTAAGTCTCCCCAACCCCCTGTAAGACTCCACCACTAACCCAGACCCCTGATATAATGCCCAAGTATCTTCCATTCTAACTGAAGAAATTCCTTTTGTCAGTTTAAAATGGATGATTCTCTTCCCACTTATAACAACTCATATTAACCCCCTGGAATGAAGCTGGAAAGCCCATCTCCATATTGATTTAAAAGTGTGATATTCCATCAGACATATAACAATTAACCAGTATGTTGAATAAAATTTAATTTGATTAAATTAAATAACATTATTATATATTTATTAGTATTAATTTGGGATATAATTATAAGCTAATATTTGTGCTCAATATACAATGATTAATAGTAGTTTTAGCTGTAACATTGAATAAGTGTAGTCTATCTTTATCTTTTATTAGTTAAATGATAGATGATATACAAAACTTCAATATATTTCATGTGATAAAAGCAATCTATTTATTTCTATCTCATCTTTTACATTCAACCCTTTTGATTGGATTGTATCTATTAACAGTCCTATTACCAACTAATACAATATATATACTGGATGATTTATTTTAGTATCTATATAACTATGTGTTTCTGGTACTGTCAGGGATCCAGTCTTGGGCAGCCAGCCAGTTGTTTCCAGGGGTGACCTGGGCCGGGTTTTTTGTGGGCAATGCTCACCACAAGAGGGGAGCTAACTTAAAAAGGTAGGAGGCAGACTTTCCCACCCAGGACCATGGGCCAGCAACCAGGATTATAGTGTCAATCACCCCTGTAAGGGTGATGTACACAATCCCAAACAGCTTTCCAGAATGGTCAATAGGGAGGTTGGGTGAGGAAGTGGGCATAGGTTTTGGGGTCACAGGCAATTCCATGGGCAGGTTATAAGCAGGTAAATAGTTGAATTTCCCTCTGAACAACTTGGGTGTTGAAAATATCCACAGGCCTTGTTGGTTGTATCTAACTGCAGTTTGTATGCGGTCCAAAGGGTTAAGTTTTAGTATCTTTTCTGGGGTGTAGTCCTTGTATTCAGATTTCAAAGGGTAGTTGGTAAAATGGACGGGTCCAAAGGGTACACCAGGAGGACAGAAAACTGCGGGTGGTGGGGCAGGGGGGCCAGGAGATCTTGAACTGAATTAGTAGATAGCAAAAACAAAATAAGGCAATAGCTGTGTGAGCCAAAATAACATAACCTTTATTCAAAAATGGCAATAAGGTTTGAGCACAAGAGCTATAGGCATATATAGCATCCCACCTCCAAACTTAGTATTTCCCATAAGGGATTCATCAAAATATTGGGGAAAATGCGGGTGGGTGGCCAGGAGGCCCGGGTGTAGGGGCGGCAAAATGGGAACTTGGCTGGATGTTCTCTCATTGGTCAGAATGTCCAAATTGATCACTTGATTTCCTTGATTTTTGGCTGTGGTCACAAGGTCAGGCCCAAAGCCCGGGTTTCTCCTTGGCAGTTGAGTTTGATTGGTTACTTGATAGGACTTCAAGCTCATGAAGTTCACAGGGCCACCTTCTCTGCCTCCATTAGGCAATTCAAGAAACTCCTCCTCAGGAACCATCATAATTGAACCTGTACTGGTATTCTGACTTCAGGACTCAGCAGGGCCTTCAGCTCGTGGGGGCTCAATCTCAGAAAAATGTGGGTGGGCTCTCAGTCCATGGGGACAGCAGCCCGCAGGAATTTGGGTTCAGGGTTTAAATCTCGCCCTTGGGCCCAGGTTTTGAGGGGTAACAAATTGTCAATCCTGACAGGTACATTAGTTTTCAAAGCTGTGCCACTAATTAAATCAACTTAGATGCAAACATAATTAACACATCTTAGAAAAATATAAGTGACCCAAATCTACTGTAGTTCAATATAATTACACTATTCTTTTACATCTGATTTTAATTTTTTATGGTGAATCAATTTTATTTATAAACTAGTTTTCTGATTAAGTATGAGCCTTTCCTTAGCGCCATATCTTTATAAGCGCTGTATTAAAGTCCTATGTTTAACTTACTAAAATTATGTTTTGATTATCAATTAAAAATAAACAGATGATGTCAGGGTACCAGTCCTGAGAAATAGGACACCAGGAAAAGGGCTGGGGCTTCCACACAGATTGATGGATAAGGCCCACCACAGTATTGACACTAAATTGATAATATATGAGATCAAGTGTCCAAATATATACCATGTGCCCAAAGATAGCACCATCAAGTTGATAAGATCCATGAGAATGATACAGACATTGCAAATAGTTGATTTTAAGAAGCATCAGTGGTGGGGTCAAAAAGGGCAGCTGGTCTGGCTTATGAGTGGGAGGAGGTTCCATAAGGATCAAGTACAGGGGAAGATAATATCATGGTAGTTTCCATAATTTCCAGGTATTATCCATCTTAATTGGAAAGCCAATAAATTGGCAAAACAGTTAACTAAGTTGACCCAGTTGACATATTTGAATCACACTGTTGATCAAAAATGGGTTACTGTTGCTCAAGTTTGTCAGCATAATTCAATTACCCAGGGCAAATTGACACTGATAAATAGACATAATATGAGGAAGCTGCTGGCCAAGCCCTCCAAATGCCAGTTCTCCCGTGAGCAACTACCTTTCCTGGGACACATAGTTTCAAAGGATGGCATCAAGCCTGACAGCCAGAAATTCCAGGTCATTTGCAAAATTCCGCCTACAAAGGACAATTCTGAGCTTTGTACATTCCTGGGGATGGCTGCCTACGTGTGACAATTAATCCCTGACTGTGGTGTTTTGACTGCACCCCTGTACACCATAACTGGTGCCAAACCCAAATTTTTATAGGCCCCCCAACATGACTTTTGCTTCAGACGTCTTAAGGAGAAACTCACAACTGTGCCCATCCTGCAATATCCCAAGAAAGATGAATAATATAAAATGGAGACAGATGCCTCAGATGCATCCATTAGGGGAGTACTACAAATCAGAAATAATGACGGCAACTTCCTACCTGTAGCTTATGAATTGCAAAAATTGACAGATGGCAAGTGCTGATACCCTATCCATAACAAAGAACTGTTGACTATTGTACACTTCCTAGTCAAATGGCGCTGTTATCTGGAACGCCAGGAGGAATTCACAGCATTAACCAATCACAAGTTGCTCATCTATTTCAAAACTCAAGCAAACCTATTGCGCCGCCAGTCCTGATGGATGGAGCTACTAGAGAGATTTAACATGCCCATCCAGTACAAACCTGGGGCTGAGCTTGCCATGGCAGACGCCCTGTCCCACCTGTATGTCTGCGCATCAAGAGGAGAGAATGGGCTTGACCCAGACTGGCCTCTCCTAGTGCTCTGTACAAAAGACAAAGGGTTCCCCCTGGTAC
Organism: Entomophthora muscae; assembly: GCA_014839935.2. NCBI lineage: Eukaryota > Fungi > Entomophthoromycota > Entomophthoromycetes > Entomophthorales > Entomophthoraceae > Entomophthora > Entomophthora muscae. The sequence goes on from QTSX02005792.1 coordinate 8,001, forward strand.
AACCAACATCACCAAAGAAACAGTCATCAAAAATGAACACCTCTTTGCAGATGTATATGGGACAACATCAAAAAATGTCCAACCAGACCACCATTCCTTATATTCCCACACATCAAAAAATGACACAATCCTACCTTACCACAGAGACCTTGGACACACAAAAAGCTGCAACCTCTATGAATTCCTTAAACACAAAGCATGGTGGCCAAGGCAACTGTGGTAAGTTTGACTCCCTGGTGATTGACTCCCTTAAACTTGACTCCCTGGTAGTTGACACTATAGTAAAGTGAGAATTCAGCTTTTGCCCTGATCAACAACTGGAAAACTACACTTTTTTAATTAACAGATCTTGATGTACTGAAAACTTTTAATATAAAAACTTAAGCTATACAGCTATTGTATACTAGAGTGACCCCAAAAAAGCTCAGAAATGCAATAAAAACAGTACCTTAATCAATAGAAATAAGGAGAAATAAGCAATTATTTCTCATTTTACTATGTAATTTACACTCTTCATTATAAAAATATTTTTTATTACCATAAAAATTAAAATTCCAATGAGACAAAAATAAAAAACACAACAAAAAAAACTTATGCAAAATATGAAGAAATATTAATGTTTATTTGATATAGTTCATATAAGCACAACTGTGAATATCAAATGTTTTATTTGGAAATTAACAAAAATTAAGATATTTCACTTACTTTCAACTATAAATATTCATCTCAAACTTACCATGCATACATAAAACAATCACTGCTATCCAATTAAGTTAAAAAAACTTAAAATTAAAACTAAAAACTAAATGATCAAAGCTAATAAGTAAAAATTAAAGTTTAAAAGTTAAAAGTAAAAATCATATAGCCAAGCAAGCAAGTTTATTCCTTGTCATTCTTTCCCCGTTTTATTTTGGCCCCTTCCAGGAGGGCAGTGGCAATAAGCTCAAGCTGCTGCTTAAGCTCAGAGGCCTTTTATTTGTGCTTGGCCGCACCCTGGATGGCCTTGGTGAAGAGGGTACAGCGGGTTGTTGGCTTGGTGGGGGGAAACGGTTGGAGAGATCACGCAGCTTGGAGATGGTTTTCTCCTGCTTGTGCTGCAAGAGGGAAAAGAACTTATTGAATTTTGGGTGGAGCCCAAAGTTGGCCTTGAGGCGTTTGTGGTAAGCCTCTAGCGCTGAGGTGGTCTTGAGCTCACCATTCACTGCCGCCCGGTACACATTCTAGCTGGCCTTGGCATGGGCCTTGCCTTGCCTCTGCGTGACAACCTTCCCAATCCACTGGGGCTCAAAGTACTTGAGGAAAGGCTTGAAATCTGGGTGCTTCACTATGTAGGGATCCTTTGAGAGCACCTCAAACCCCTGCGCAGTGTGCTCTGGCTTTAAAAAAGCCAAGGCACTAAATTGTGCCAGCACAAATCTGCAGGTGTCCAAAGTATCCCTCCGGCTCAACCTACTAAGCTTGGTGTGGGCCTGCACATTATGAGAAAATGCTTGGCAGAAGTGGAAGTGGCACCCCTGCACCTCCCTGCTAAACAGCTTCTCAAATGCATTGAACTGAGCAGGCTCAAAGTCCATAATGCACACGCGGGGCCCAAGAGCTCTTAGCCTCGCCTTTTCCTCTGAGTCCAGGGTGGCCTGGTCCTTGTCATAGGCAGGTGGGTTGGCGCAGGTGTGGGGGGAGTCTTCTTGGATTCATCATCATTGGTGGGAGGAAGGAGGGCAATTGCTTGGCGGAGGATGGAGAACGCGCGGGTATAGATGGCCTCAGTGGACCCAGGAAGAAGAAAGAACGCGAGTGGAATCACCCAGATGTCAATCTGGGCATTGACCATCCAGAGCGGCTTGAACATCCAGGGGCAAGTGGTGAAGGTAACATCAACTAACCAGGTTGACGCCCTTTTCAACTCCATCAGGTTCTGCTGAGTTGAGTAGCAGATTATACGGTCCTTGGCTGCAGGCCCATCATCATGAAGCAGGAAGCGCTCCCCACTCAGAAGCTGCTTAAGCTCATGAGTGAGCGTGAGCTCAGAAAGGACGTCAGAAGCCTTGGAGGAGGGGGATTGGCAGCAATACACTTATTGCTGATGAATTTGACCAACTGCTCTTGTGTTGGTATCAACTTGAGATTGTTGGGTTTGAGATGTTGGAGAGCCTTGATGGCCAGATCTGATGCGCAAAGATGAGAGGATGTGGGTATTACTTGCACAAGGTACCACTTTAACATCCAAGTGATTAGATGATTAGGGGGCTCACAAGTGTGCTCCCCCTTCTCCAACGTTACTTGCTCCCAGCCCTTGGTGTTCAACTGGGCCCCGCAAGTCTTATCCTCACAGACAAAGTGCTTGCTTTTGGTCTGCCGCTTTTGGTTATTGCAATTAAAGTTATAATTGTCGGCAACGTAACCAGGGCCGCCCTTTACAGACATGATTGGAAAGTACCAGGGGAAGCACTTGGGAACTTTAAACTCTCTGTCCACGTTGCAAATGTTGTGGATGGCCAGTGGATCCCAAGCCACATGACCAGAAGCTTTAAACTTCTTGGAGTAATCCTCTGGCTCATCTTGGGGGTCAGATGAAGAAGGAGGGGAAGAGCCATTAGGAGGGGGAGGGGAAGGGTTCTTTGAGGCCTGCTTGGATGCCTCCTTTTTCTTATCAGAAGAAGAGGTGGGCTCCTTGGCAGCCTTTACTTTCTTGGTATGCTGCTCCTTGGTAGGCTCAGTGCCGGCCTCTGAGTGGTAAAAGGAGTGGTTGGTAAGATCACCATCAGATTTATTGGGGGAGGAATTTTTGGGAAAAGGTGAAGGGGATGTGGAAGATGAGGGTGGAGGGGGGAGGAGTAGGATGAGTAGGAGGAGATGGAATGGGAGGAGATGGGGTTGGAGAATTTGCCTTTGCAGGCTTCTTGGCACGCTTGGGAGTAGAGGCAGTTTCTTTGGAGCCCTTGGAGGCTTGGCGCTTGGGCTGTTGGCTGTTCTTGTTTGATTTTATCCAGAGAAGAGTTTAGCATTGTAAATAATAGAAGTATGAAAGATATGAAACACAGAGGTAAAACAAAGCAAAATTTAAATGAAAAGTATTCAAATAAAGTTTTATTTATCAAGAAAAAAACATAAAAAAGTAAATATAAGCAAAATAGAAACTCAAAGTATAGATATAAAGGTTAAAACATAGAAAATAAGTGAATTTATGATAAAGCATCAAAGATGTCAGGTTCAGCATAACATCTTAGTGTTAAATCAATGTAAAAGTTTAATTGAAAATAAAAAATATATGAAAATTATATGGAGAGCAGCAGAAAAAGTAGTAGGTTATAATAGCAAAAAAAATATCATGTGGAATTTTTTATTGAGAGTTGAAAATCAAAACATAGTAAAGTGTTGTGTTTGGCACTGTCAATCAGCCAGAAAAAGCTGAATTCTTACTGTTGAGTATGCCAGAGTTGAGCAGAAACATCAAATTTACTGTTTTTTACATATAAAACTTGCTTAAATTTAAACCAGGTTTGAAAGTTAACCCAAAAGCAAGGCAGTTTTGTATGCTCAAAAATAAAAAATACAACATAAGTTAGAAAAAGTAAATGAATGGGAATGTGTTTATTAGTGATTAGTGCATGCTGTGAGGAGCTGGGAGTGAATTATTTACCATAGTGTTGGTTAAAACGTTAAGAAGCTCTCTGTACTAATCCCCAAGTTAAAGTGTCGAGTGGGTGAGTGTCAAGTGGCGCTCATAGTGCGTCACATATTAATTTAGCCTTAATTCTGATTCTTTGATTAGTTAAATCCAAAACCAATCAGGTGTCAAGTGAATAGAGTCAAACAAAGAAGGTGTCAAGTTTCAGTTTTTTATAAATTACATATGAAATCTCTTAATAAATCAGGCTTAATTTATGTGGCACCCCTTAATCCAAAAACCCAGGAATGACATAATGTAAAACAAGTGGGGTATTTGATTAATGTCTATGTCACTAAATCCAGTATAGTGGTGCTTAGGAGCCTAATCAACGACTATAGACACTAATAATAAAAATATAATAGTAAATAACAAATTTTATATAAGTGCATATGTTATTTATTAATAAAATTAAAATTTGACTTAAAAAGTGTCAAACTGGTCACTTTTTGTTTTAGAGTTTCAAACACAGATTTTTTATTTCTATTAGTAAATTTACTTATAAATTGCCCCTTAAATTGGTATTTTAGCTAACTGATTTATTAAACAGAGTCAAGTTCAAGTAAATTTAACCTTGGTTTTTGGTTTTGAACCCCTAAATTACTAGTAAAAATTAGCTTAAAATTGGTTAAGCCAAAAATACTAATAGATTCACATATGCAGCACTTGACTCCCTGGTACTCGACACTTTGTCGAGTACCAGGGAGTTGAGTTTAAGGGATTCAACCTTATCACAGTTGCCGTGGCCAACCCTATACTGGGACTTCCAGGAAGTCTTTGACCAATGCAAAGTATGTGAGAAATTTGCAAAAAGCAATACCCCACCTAAATCAGTACTACCTATTCACACACAACTGCCCTTCAAGGTGTGAGCCCTAGACATTGTTGGCCCCATGCCAGGGAAACATAACAAAAAAATACATCATTACTGCAATATACTTTGCCATGCAATGGCCAGTGGCACAAGCAGTAAAAACACATATGGGCAATGATGAAAGGCAATTCATAGGAAAAGAAATCATCAGCAATTTTGGAAAGCCAGAACTCCTGATAACCAACAGAGGCAAAGAATTCACCTCTGAAGATATGAATGTATACCTCACCAAGAGTGGGGTTTGGCACACGGTGACAACGCCTTACCACCCTCAGGCCAACAAACGCATAGAGCAGCTTGATGGTAGCCTCGTGCAAGCCCTAGCCAAACTCACCGCTGGGAGACCTGAAGAATGGTATAAGCAGCTACCAACTGCATTACTTGTGTGCCAAACCCAAGTGAACAGATCCACCGGAAAAAGCCCATTTGAACTGGTATACAGAACACAACCCAATATCATCCAGGCGCTATCAGGACCAAAGCTGGAAATTCCAAGCCAGGCCCCCCTTGCTCAGATCCCCAGGTCTTAGCAGCCAACAGGGATCAAACAGAGAGAGAAAACAAGCATCTAGAAAAGACATTTTTCCCCATCCAAGACAGGCTTGAGGTTGGTGGCAAGGTCTTGGTAATGAATACCAACAAGAGCAAGTTACAGCCAGAGAAGGTGTGTCCTGCCATCCTTTTAAAGGTAAAAAACAACACTTACCTCATGCAAGGACTTGGTAAATGCAAAAAAGGTAAAGTTCTCCATCAGGATTGCCTGAGACCCTGTAAAGCAAGGCAAAAACAACAAGAGACCTTCCTACCCACCACCAAATAACAGTTAGTCCAGTACAGCGCCTGGGCTCCCAATGATCTCCCTGATGACCTTCCCCCAAAGGAGGCTGACCTTCAGCCAGGGGGGTTGAAACAGCAGGCTCAACTTGCCAGCAAGGTTCCAAGTAAGCAGGTTTGTGACCTGCAACCCAACTATCCAGTTACCTGGAACCAAACTAGGAAGTTGACTCAACTTTCCAAATCCAACAACATGAACAGATGATGATCCCTTATGGTGGATACCTCAATTTGGTGCTTGACTCATTACCAGGATCAGGTCACCCCCTTCACCATCCCACTGTGTGATCAACACAATCATGTTCCTGTTATCCATGATTCACAATGACTATATAATCATTATCTCTCAATAAAAAACATTATCTAATTTCCAAATATTTCCCTTGTAACTCTGCTAAAACAGCACAGTTACAACAGAGGTGTATCCAGAAAACCAAGACTAGAAATATTTAAGGGAAAATCTTTGAATATCCTCTAGAAATAGATGAAAAATAATACCAGTGTAATTTAAGGGATAAAGATAAATCATGAAACTGGATTAAGATAAGTGGAGGAGGAAATTGGATTAATTAAAAGCCTTGTTGTCACAACAACCACTCAAAATGGCCGCTAGACAGTTGAAAAATCAATTCAAATTATCCATTAATTTGAAAGTAACATTTCAGTATTTTTGAAGTGGTTTTAAGATTGTCTCTTTTTATGAAATGTTGGTTTTAATTACAGTCTACTTTTCATTTGTCTAACAGTTATTTGGTTTGTTATTTTATTACCCCAATTCAGATCTGAGCCTTACCAGCTCCATCTGGTTTCAACTTCTTGGCTTGATTCCTTAAGGCAACATAATATTAAAAAAGCATACCATATTGTCAATTTCTGCATGTGATAGGCAACTATTATTAATATCTTGAACTGACTGGCGGCAAAGCTGGACTAGGGCTGCAGCTGATCTTAAATGGCAGCTGCTTTATAAAAATAGCAGTCAGTTGTTTAAGATTAGGAAACAGTTCCAGAATATCATCTAGGGTACATTTTTCTAGAATCATTTTTTACACATCCACAGAACTGTGTATTTTTTGGACATTTTTTTAAAATAGAAATTAAAATTTTATTTTTTTTAATTCTAAAATAAAAAGTAAAACAATTCAAATTTGAATTTTATGTTAAAAATAAAAAATTATCAAAAATATATATAATCTGGCTTGTCTGGAAAACAGAAAGCCGTCTATGACTGTTTTTAATCTTCAATTTTAGATACCCCAAAGTAAAGGGAATATGAAATCTGAAATGTGACGGCTTGGATGTACAGTAGGTTTAAAAGCTATGGTAATAAGCAAAAATACTTCAGATTTAAACAAAAATAACTCAGATGTAAACAAAATTAAAAATAAATAAATATACTGTAAATTAATATAAATTTATTTATTTTTGTTTAAATCTGAAGTACTTTCACTTGTTGCCATAGCTTTTAAACCTACTGTATCAATTACAGCAAATGTCGTAATCAGTGCATTTTTAATCTGCTGCAGCCCTAACCTGGGCAAGAGGGATGGTAAAATTTAGCGGGAAAGCCTGTTTCTTACAGTCTAGGGCTGTAGCAGATTAAAAACTTGACAATTACGGCAAATGTTGCAATTGAAACATCCAAGCTGTAGTGTAGTTGGATTTTAGATTTCCCTAGATTAGGGGAATCTGAAATAAAAAATAAGAACAGTCATAGACAGCTTTATGTTTTCCAGACAATCCAGATTATATATATATTTGATAATTTGTTGCAACCAAGTTTCCAGACTCGCCTGCCAATGTATCTAACAACATGGACCAATCTGATGGCAATGTCAAACTGTGGGCACTTTCTCCTAATTAGGAGCACTATCAAATCAACCTGCTGATCCCGCACAAGTTATTCCTCAGCTTCAAACCTTACATGGAACATGCCACCCCCTTGTGGCCTTGTGGCTTTCCCCATATAGTATATTAATCACAGTATTCTATAATAAACAAGACCTTATTCTTATAATTCCTGTCCTTTCTATTGGACTGTTGTCTTCCCCAATCCAAATATAGAATCCTCATTGGTTCAGTTGCAACAGTGGTAGCAGTGGTAGGTTCACAACCTACCTAAAGAGAAAATCCCCCAAGAAAGGACAGAGTATGGGTTGTATGGCTACTCCCCATCAAGAAACCTTCCTGCCAATTCCTGAGGGGGACATCCTTGACAGGTATGTCATCTATCAAGACCAGCTAGTGCTCACAAGTGTATATAATCAACTCCACCTTGGGCAGCGCAACGCAAGTGTCACCCTGCCCCAGTTAGACCTCTCCCAGCGCATGCTCCACCTCCATCTGGAATCCTTTGCAGGGGGTGTTGAAGGAGCTGACATCGGTAGTTGGCTCCACTCTACCAAAAACTGCCTCTGTATCTGTCAAGTACCTGAGCCCACATGGGTTGCCACTGCTTTGGGACACCTTTCAGGGCCTTCTGCAGTCTGGTTCACCAACTGGGACAGCCAAGAAATAGAAATTACCTGGGTGTTGTTCAGGGATGCCGCAAAGTCCCACTACAGTGAAATCTTTCACCCATTGTAGCGGGAATTCCTCTCCTGGCTATTAAACAGACTGGGTCCATTCCTGAATATCTTGTCACCTGGCAGCAAGCTCTTGCCGCCACCCCAGAAGCCGTGACTGATAGAAACACCATGCTCCTTACCTTGATAATTAATTAGCTTAAAACCCATATCTGCAAGTGGGTTCCCATAGGTCACTGCACCTCCATTGATGACTGCTACAAGGCCATTGTGGAGACCAATAATCAGGCTTCAATGGGCTTCCGCTGTTCCAATGACTCACCACCCCAACCTTGTCCTGCACCTGGCAGCGCTCACAACCAAGTAGGTTATTGCCAGCCACGCCAACAGGAAAATGGGGTTAAGCACCCTGAAAGGGGGAACTCCAAATAGCCCAGATTGAAGACCAGGGAAAAGTCTGGGGGTTGTAGTTACAAGAGAATCTATAACCCTACTTGGCCCTCACTCTCAATCCCTGCTTGCAAAGAACCCCTGTAACTACAACGTTCACAAAGTTGAGGACCTTGACGTCTTTCAAGTCCATAGCAATGGCCCCATACTCCAAGCAAGCCACTCTTCAAATAAAGTAACTAACTTGGCATATCCCTTCCATTTCTGTGAGAACACCCACAAACTATTGGTAGACACTGGGGACAATCACACTATGGTTGACCAGGTGTTTGCCAAGGCTCAACAATTAGACCAAGTACCAAGCAGGTTCAAGGCAGTATGAGTAGCTGACTCCCATAGAATAGCAATTAACCATGAGACAACACCCTTCTTGGTAATAATGAGGAACATTCAGGTTAAGCTCTCTGGGCCAATCATGGCAGGGCTCAGCCATAATGCTATTTCTGGCCTTGACTGGCTCTATCACAACTGCCCCTACATTGGATGGGATACATCTGTAATTACCCTCAATAGAAAAGGGGTGGGTTTCCAGATATATCCCATCAAAATGAACAAGTTGCTTCATGATACTGTGTTTGTTAGAATAACATAAACGGACTCATATGAGTTCAAGGGGGGAAGCTTGACTTCAATCAATGTTCAGTCAAAGTCATCTGCGCTGAACTTTCTGCAGCCCCTCCCTTGACCACTCCATCTCCACCAGCGCTTTCTGCTCTCCTCAAGGAGTATAAGGATTTTTTCAGTGAAACACTGGACTAACTATCCCCTCCCTGAGAGATCCAGCATGCTGTAAAACTTCAAGGGTCGCTTCCCAAGGCACATTTTCTCTATTGCTTGACGCCCAAGGAAGACAAGACTCTATGTCAACACCTCATGGACGCACTCAATAAGGGCTTCATTTCCCCCTCTCTCTTGCCATAAGGGGCTGCAGTCTTCTTTGTAGCTAAGAAATAAGGATCCCTTTGATTGGTAACCAACTACCGCGCCCTAAAAGAGGTGACTGTCAAAAACAAATACCCCTTACCACTAGATGACAGTCTGTTTGACACACTCACAGGTGCAAAGGTCTTCAGTAAGATTGATCTCACTGCAGGGTACAACTAGGTCCGCATTGCACCAGAGGATGAGGGGAAAACTGCCTTCCACACACACTACAGGTCTTTTGAGTGTTTTTCATGATCTTTGGAATGACCAACGCTCTCTCCACCTTTGCCATGTTGATGAACAAAGAATTTGAGGATTTGATTAGAAAATGTGCTATTGTGTACCTTGAAAACATTGTTGTCTTCAGTCAAGATCAAACCACACATCTCCAACATCTTTGAGCTGTCCTCAAACCCTTTAATAAAAACCAGCTGAAGGCCAAGCCTTTAAAATGCAAATTCCTCAGGTCAAAGCTCCTGTTCCTTAGGCACATCATCTCTTCCCAAGGGATAAAGCCTGACCCCAACAAGATCAAGGAAATCACAAGCATGCCGCCTCCCACTGATGTGGACCAGGTGTGTACCTTCTTAGGCATGGTTGCCTACATGTGCAAGTTCATCCCAAATTTTGGGGAACTTATCACACCTCTCACCAAGCTCCTAAACACCAAACAGCGCTTTCAATGGACCCCTGTCAGGGATCAAGCCTTTGAGACATTGAAGCAAAGACTTACAACTGCACCTGTATTGCAATTCCCCAATCAGAACCACTAATACAAACTAGAGACTGATGCCTCCAACAGAGCCATAGGGGGCGTGTTACAGGTGGAAACTGATGAGAGCGTCTTCCTCCCTGTAGAATACAAATCCAGGAAGCTCGCTAACTCAGAACAACATTACCCAATCCATGACAAGGAATTGGCGGCAATTGTGCACTGTGTTGAGAAGTGGAGCTGTTACTTGGAGGAGGCCACATTCCCGCCCCGTGTCCTGACAAACCACAATTTTCTCTAATACTTCAACACACAGTCTCACTTGACACACCACCAGGAAGGCTGGGTCAAGTGTCTGTCCCCCTACCAGTTGCGCATCAAATACAAGCCTGGGAAGGAACTTGACACAGCAGACACCCTCTCTAGACTCTATGTAACATCCATCACCAGGGACAATGGTTTGGACCCAGATTTGCCAATGCTTTATTTCTGTCCTGAGGCGACCCAATACAAAGGCCTTAATTTGGTAACTAAATCCAAGTTGAAGGACAATGAAAGTCAGTTCATCACCAATGCTGGCAACATCTGCTGCTGGGCGGAGACAGGTGAGAAAACACCTTATATTCCCACCACACAACAAGGCAACACCATACTACACTACCACCACACCTTGGGTCACATCAGAGGAAGTAACCTCTTCAAAATTATGAAGCCTAAGGTTTGGTGGCCGTATGCGCCAAGACATCTTGGACCTCCTCAAGACTTGTGTGTTGTGTGAAAAGAACACGACTAAACCTGCACCCCCAAGTCTGTTCTGCCCATTAAGGCCATGGAACCCTTCGAACAATGGGCCCTTGACATTTTTGGGCCTCTCCCTAAAGACAGACTTAGGAAGAAGTACATCATCACAGCCATCAACTACTTCACCCGTTGGCCAGTAGCATGGGCAACCACCAACCACACCTACCAACTTGAAGATGCCCAAGGAAACACCAAGAAGCTTCACCACAATTGCTTGTGCCCCTGCTGTGCCATCCCCAAACAAAGGTTGTTTGTGCGGTCCTTCACAGATCTCCTGCAGTGTTATGAAAGTAACATATTCAAAGCCCCAGGCGGAAATCAACCCCGCTCCTAGCCACCAGACGGGGCTAGTGGGCAGGGGAGATTTGCCTGCACCTGGATTTTTGCTTTTTGAAGCAAATCTAGGTGCAGGAATCATTCCTGCCCTGGTGGCAGCTGAGGGGCCCGTTTTGGGCCCCAAAAGCTACGTACAAGCCTCAGTGGGTTTGGCTGGGCCTGGGCAGGCTAATTTTAGCTGCCCAGTAAACCCAGTTCAAGCTCACCCTCCATTAAGTAATTTGGGGTCCCCAATTGGGGACCCCTTTTTAATCAAGTTCCTTGGCCTCAGGAAAGCCTGTCAAGCCAGTCCAAAAAAGGTGATCAAATTGGGAAAACCTCCATGACCCCAGAAGCCAAACCTGCCAGAACCAATGGCCAGCCAAGCCAAGATGGACCACCAAAAAGCCAAACAGCTATTCCTGAAAACCCCAAAAATGACCATGAAGAAGCCAACCAAACAGCAGAACCTGAGATTTCAAGCCTTGCCACACAGATAGCACCAGAAGAATGCCCAGAGGCACTTGCATGTGATTAAGAATATAAATCAGAAGCACCTGAAAAAGTTCTGTATTGTCATCCTTACCAAATAAAGTTGTTATGAACCTTTGGTTAACCAATCTGTTTCCATACATATTTTTATTACTCTTCCATCTGCATACACCCAAGTGTCAGCACCCATCCCCTGGGATAGATAGCCAGACTCCAGTTGACAAAACCGAGGCCTTTGACTACTACCGTCCAACCAACTCTCCATTTGGCCCTGTGCATTTCACTAAGTATCCCCCAAATCCTGACCACAAACCCTGGACCTTGGAAGACTTGCAGTGGTACACCCGCCCAAACGCACCCAAGGAACCCTACCAAATTGTCTGTGACGGCAAAGCAATCACCATCTACCCTTTGATCTTCAACAGGAAGTTCAACAATCCTGCTGCCTACCTGGTCCCTATGGAACCACCCCTGACACCCAAACCGACCATCTCAACTCTACCCACTTCTGATGCCACTGGCCAGAGTAGTCAATTCCTGGGAGTGCTTTACCTGGCGCTCATAGGATTGATTGACTCTGTCTTGCCAGTGGCTGGACCTTGGGCTGTGGCTGGGAAGGCCCTTTTTTACCTGGTAAAGTTAGGTCCCATCATCTGGTGGGCTATGCCAGTACCTGCTTTGACTCCTCCTTCACCTACTGGAGCTCCACGGTACTCTTGGTATCCTGACATGCAGACTCTGATCCTGGTGTCTGACGACGAGCAGGGGGCAAGGGGGGTGTTGCAACTGAGTTTCCAGACTCACCTGTCAATGTATCTTACAATACACAGGGGGAGCTCAATGAGTTGCCCCTTGACGTATCTAACGACATGAACCAATCTGATGTCAATGTCAAACTGCGGGCACTTTCTCCTAATTAGGAGCACTACCAATTCGACCAGCTGATCCCGCATGAGTTATTCCTTGGCTTCGAACCTTACATGGAACATGCCACCCCCTTGTGGCCTTGTGGCTTTCCCCATATAGTATATTAATCACAGTATTCTATAATAAACAAGACCTTATTCTTATCATTACTGTCCTTTTTATTGGACTGTTGTCTTCCCCAATCCAAATACTGAATCCTCATTGGTTCAGTTGCAACAATTTTTTTATTTTTAATATAAATCCAAATTTGAATTGTTATATTTTTTATTTTAAAATTGAAGAATTTTTAAAAAAAAATCTGGAAAAAAACGTCCATCTGGTGATCTGTACAGAAACGATTCTGGAAAAATCGTAGCCATGACAATTTTCTGGTTTTGTTTCCAGATCTGAAACTATGGCTTCATTATAAAAAAGCAGCCATTTGTCTCAGATCCACCACAACCCTATTATGGTCTTATAGGTTTGAAGGCAGAGGTATTAGCCTTCCAGACGTTGACAACTTCAAAGGAAATACCAGGAATGAAAGCAAGGATTTACAATAAACTTAAAAGTAGCAAAAATAAAATATTTATAATAATATTTGTGTCTTTATTTGAAATAATAATAGAGTTTATATACTCTTGAAATATATGCGAATATGAAATACTTGGGGGTTTGAGAGGGTTGGACTAAGATTAAGTGGTTACCGAAAATGCTGGATTTAGGACAAGCGGATCTTGACTGTAGTTCAGTTTTCAGCTTTTATATCACATCGGGACCATACTTGCAGCCAGGGCTTCTTATTTTCATTTGAATAAATTCTAAACTAAACGATAGCTTTTAAATTAATCCTGCACTTAAATAACATTGCATGTGCTGAGTCCTCGAATCCCCACTAGTTTCCTGCTGGCATGATACAGAGGTCTGAGTCAAATATATATTGATTTTCTTATTATGCCGCGTGCACCAATTAGGACTCATGATTATAACCGCAGCAATCAAATCAAATGGTAGTTGCTTTTAATATTGCGCCCTAAGTTCTAAAAGCCTTATCTTTAACCCTTAAAATGGATTTTATTTTAAAGAAATATCAATGGGAATATATTGAGGTATACATACCAGCCCATTTTACTGGGCTGTATTCAAATCCCAAGTCAAGCCTATTGAGATGGAGTTTTAGAGTTAGAGATGAAAAGCTTATATTTAAATTTTAGGATAGAATCCAAAGCGCAAGTACAATAATATTTAAAAAAATTAATAATAAATAAATATATAATATCTTTATCAATGTAGTGCTAGACAAGCACCTCTTCGGTTAATCTTGAAAGTCCAATGTATGTGTAAAGGAGGGTTAATAATGCCCATTTATGCAAGTTCAAGCCGAAATAAAATAACTATTTCTTTCAACGACAGTCAAAAAGTAGCCAATACATTTTCCTGTTGTGATACTGATTAATTGAACCTCTCAATTAACCAGATATTAACAGTTTTCATCTTTTGTGAGTTCCCCATCCACCTGCCATGCCAGTCAATTATATCCCCCTTTCCTGCACGTTAGAAATATCTTACTGTAGCCCGCATCCTTCATTCCTATTGGCTCTGGACCAGAAGCTGATCTCTGTACATGACCTGAATAAGTGCCCCGTAAAGTCTTACCCGCAATAGCAAGGCTATTGTATAAGCTACATCACTTTCCCCTAATAAAGTAGATTTTACGATGATTTGTGCTTCTATTTGAAGTATACTGTTGTAACTCTATACCTGAATTCACTAGTTTTGACACCTCCTCAGTCGGAGTATTACACTGCTTAAAATAAAACTAGGTTTTTATTGATTTTTTAAATCTTTCCATTAATTGTAGGAAATCTTGAATCAATCCTGCAAATCAAATGTAGACTAGCTGTAATATGTCATGTAATATGCATAGCTCCAGACAATCACTGATTCCATATAAATCCTAGTTTAAAGTACCGCATTTCTTACCAGTGATTTTCCATATACACTGCAAGCATAATCTTGCTTTAACTTGCTTAATAGCCCAGTCCCTGCAAATCCCAGGCCAGTATTTATGCAATTACAACTCTCACATCCAGGCGATTATATAAATCCACAAAATTACGCCCATAACATACATCTTCTTTCGTAGTCTTTAAAATCAAAATGAAAATTGTGCTTGCCCTTGGTTTAGTTGGTCTTTCGACTTGCTGCTTTAGACAAACCCAACACAACCGACAGAAATGCCAAGGCTTAAAAGCCAAACCATACATTACAAGTCAGAATTCCCAGTTCGGCGCACTGATCGAAGGGACATCTGTCAACCCATCTGGTCACATGTTTGCCGTGAATTTCAACGCCACCAAATCCACCAACCAGCTTGGCCAGATCTTTCCCGCCCAGAAACTCATCTTTACAGATAGCCGCCCCAAGTCATACTTGAATGCCATCCGCTTCTTGAACCCAACAACTGCCTTTGCCGCAGACGCTGCAAACCATCGCATCCTTAAACTCACGGTTGATCCCAAAACCAACCTCATCCTTAACAGCAAAGTCTTCTGCTCAGACCCAAAAATGATTCAACCAAACGACATTGTGGTTGCCAGCACAGGCTACATTTTTACCTCGGGAATGAATTACACCACCGATACCAAATCAACTGACGGAGATATCTGGGCCTGCTCTCCCAAAGGCGAGGCCAAGCGACTTGCTCTTCATGGCAGAACAAACGGCATTGAGCTGAGCCCTAAAGAGGACTATCTGTACGTGTCAGAGTCCTTTAACAAAAATGGAGCTCCCGTGTCCCAGCGAGTCATAAAGTACACAGTGGATGTCAAGACTGGAAATATACGTGCCCCTGTGACTTTTGTTGATTTTGGAAAGTTTGACAACTCCGCCAGCACTGACATTGACGGGATGCGTGCAGATATCTATGGAAACCTGTTTATTGCTCGGGCTGGCAAAGGTGAAGTCAAGGTTTTCAACGCCAAAGCCAAAAATATTGCCACCATCGCTGTAAGCTTCCCAAACCCCACCAACTTGGAGTTTGGTGGGCCCAGAGGCTCAACTCTCTTTGTGGTTGGTAGATGCAAAAACCCCTTGGCAGAAGGGGTCGAAAAGGGTTGTGTGGATTCAATCAACTTGGAAACTCAAGGTGCAGGCTTCAAAAGAATCCAAAGCGCAACTCCCGCCAGAAGAATCCGCAAAGAAAAACGCACCAAAAGAATCCATAAATATAACCCCACCAAAAGAATCCACAAAGAAAAACGCACCAAAAGAATCCGCAAAGCAACCACGCCAAAATATAATTAAGTACCTTTTAACAAATTGATTTAGCACATTCTATATCATGAATATGCTTATTACAATGTTTAAAAACAATAAACATGATTAGATTATGAAAACTTATTGATCAAGGAAAATGAATATATATTTTCAGCTTTAAATGCTATAGTTTCTGGTAAGGGAGTGGTACTAAACCTGTCTTAAGTTGGTTGAAAGCCTTCTTCAAATTTGATATATAGTTTTTATTAATGAGAAACTCATCTTCTCTGGCAATCATGACTAGGGTTAAAAACAAAATCCAGTACAATTAATGTGTTTTCCTGAATTTAGGCATTGTGGTGCTCTTAATTACAGTAAAGGAACAATAGTTGGCCTTAAAAGACATACCATCAACAGTAGCGTAGTCAAGAGAAGGGGCAAGGTCTGCAGTTGGAAGAATACTTTAGTGAGGGAAGATGTAATATTACTTGCAAGTAATCTAAGTTTGTCAATAACAACTGGGAAAGACAAGGAGTGAGGACACAGGGAAAGGGGCAATGATAAGGTAACATACAACGTTAACCTAGAGCAAATCCTCAAGGAGGGACTGAACAGTTGACTTGTTGGCAATTGGGGCCTTAGGGTAGTATTTGGCTAACTTGTGTTTGACACAAGGAAATATACTTACATATAATATATCAATAGTGTAGCTTGAGTAAAAAGTGATGGTAAAATTGTGTGTTTTATTAAGAGGAAGATAAGAGGCTTTGAATACTACAACCTAGTTGACATAGTCATTCTAGTTGAGTCATAACAATGGGTTTAAATATGGGGTATTGCCTATTAAGTTAAAAGTGTATCATGTCAATAATGGAGGGAAATGAAGGGATCACCTAACAATTGTGGGGGAGTTAGAATAATAGAACATCCTAAATCAGTTCCAATTGATGAATAGCAACTCTATTGGTTAACCCCTTTACCAGCTAATAGGTGATATGTTGTCACCAACATTCTATCAACCTTCAATAACTGATACAGAATCCTTGACAATCAGGATCATCAATTGTCTTTGATTGAGAGATCTTGTTAATATACCAAAAGGTGAGATGGACCAACTGATGATAGGTAGATTTCACCACAGGCATACAAATCAGATCATTTCAGAAGCAGTTGACTCCGATTTTTCTTTAAAGGATCCGGGAAGACAAAGCTTTCTTTCCTCCAGAATCAAGCATCATCCACTTAGCATCTTATGGAAAGCTACAGGTGAAACAGGAGGTGTGTGGCAAGAATAATAATAAATTAAGAAATAGATCTATTCACCAAGCCAAAGTAAAAATTGAAACAACTGCTCAGTTTAAAATTTTATATGCATTATTTTTCCAAAAATAAAAATGCAACAGATCCCATTATACCCATCAGTGTACAAATTAAGATCCAAAAGAGATCCTCCACCAGTGGCAAAAGTAAAGGTCGGATCCCAGAAAAATTTGGGCCTGCTCAATTTTTCCCAAATCAGATCTGGATTTGCTTCAGTTGTCTGTTCTATTATAAAGCAGCCATCAGATCATATACACTCAAATCCTAATTGTGACTCTAATCTGGTGAGGTTCAAACAAAAATTAAGTAGTTTTGAAGAAGTTGGTTCCTTTCTGGAATGGCAGGATGTGTAAGGATTAGATGGCAAGATGATCTGTTTAAAGAAAGATGATAGGAACAATAAACAAATCATCTTTTTTTCAATAACATAAAGCCAAATTGTTGGATGGGCTAATGCTTTTTGAACCATGGTTTGAGTAGCAGACCAGGGAAGTAAGGACAGAAATGAGAAAAAGCAACTGTGAGGGGAAATCTTCAAAATAGGATGGGAAGACAGAATAGAGAGCTGGCCAAGGAACAGCCAAGGACTCAGAAGCTGTCACAGTAGATTCCATAATGCCATGAATTATCCGCCCAAGTAAGAAAGCTTTAAAGGGTGGATACCTGTTAACAAAATTAACTGATTTTACGGATCTAAATCAAACAGTTGATCAAAAATGGGTTACATCCGCTCCAGTTGGCCAGGTGCAGTTGATTTCCCCTTGCAAGCTGATGTTGATAAATTTTTGTAACATGAGGGTCACCAGATATGAGCTTATTAATCAGCATGGTCATCAGAAGTTGGTCACACAAGGATTCTTTGCAAACTGGACCAGGTATTTACTTTACGATGCAGAAGAGATAGGAGCTAAGAATCCAGGTGGTATTGCTTAGTCAATTTTGATATATATATTGATTAGTTTTCACTGTTCAACTCTTAAGAGTTGAGTCCCCATAAAAATTTATACAATAAAATCAATTATCCCTTGGTCTAATCTTTATTTTAAATTGTTGTGTTTGGCTCCTGGGGACAACATCCAGGAGGACACGGCGGAAAATCTTTATAACAAAAGATTTGAGGTTCAAAGCTAGCCTTGGTTTAGCCTTCAGGGCAAAATTAAGGGCACATACCTTAATTTCCTGGAATACAAGATATGAAAGTCCTTTTGGCAAAAAGGAAAGGAAAAAGCTTGAAGAATACTAAAGCCAATGCAAATGTGGATAAACTTGTCTTTATTAGGAGAAATGATTCTACTTAAATAGTAGGCAAAAGTTGATGATCACTCATTAGGTAGACAGAGTGGCAGAAAGGGTCATGCTGGGATGAGGTCATACCAGGATCAGTCAAAGACAGGTATGATATTCCAGAATGGGTGGATATTGAGCCAGACCCATTTGCGGAAGGCAAGGAATTCCCAAAATTGAAAGCAAAACCGACTAAATCTTTGCACATATCAATATTCAAAGGCCATATTAAAATGACATTAATGGCGTGATTTACAACATAAATGCATCCTGTAGTTGGCCTTTTGTGCTATATCCCCTACAATTTAATCCTTGGCCGGATTATTACAAGAAGATGGGGGCCTGCCGTTGGTACTTTGTTGCCGCCCCTGCCCAATGTCAATCTGATGCCCGTTAATTCAGGAGTTTTCCCTACTGTATCTAAAGCTGAGACATTTGTAGCCCCTCAATGTCCTGAATTTTACGCCAAATACTCTTTGATTCTCTCCCAGGTTATTTATCTCAGGCTCCTTTGGTTAGGGTTAATCATTTTGCTTAACCCAAGTGTATCTTTTGGAAATTTTACAAAATGGTATTTGAAGCTTTGTTGGTGGTTAATCATCAACTCTATGTGGATCTGGGTGGTGATTCCGCACTACCTGGAGACTGCTTCTTACTATCTGATCATTTCTGTCACAGAAGCCAACCAGAACATAGAGAACACAAGGTAGTAAAAAATGGGTCCAAGAGTCTATATATTCCAACATAGTGATTTGGGAGTCTACCTTGGAATTTGACTCAATGACATCATAATTTGGAAAAATTTGCAATCAGCAGGTCAAGCACCACCTTCTCTAAGTAATGAAAAGCAAGTGATCTGCTTATCAAAAATAATTGGCTGAAAGGGCTAAGGTGTATGTTTTCAAGGGGTATTTGGGCTAATTCATCTTTGGCCCATTTTTTTGTCAATAAGGACATTTAAATTTCTTAACATAGTCAAGGGCTTTGAAGATCATCTTTGATGATTTCTGGTTCTGTGGGGGCGTACTATACCTAGCATTTGGTGTTCTACTGTAACAGGGTGATACTCCATCAATAAATGTCCCAAAAACTGGCTTGTGACCAATTTACTGCTCTATAAATTTCTTCATGTATTTTTAATATCTTTATAATAATAAGAAAAACAAAAATAAAGCCTTTTATAGAGTTTACTAATTTTATTTTCTTGGTATCAATATTTAATTCATTTGATTTTTAAACAGATATAATTTAAAATATGCCCCTTCAAGACAAAAGATAAAATCAACAACAGTTGAATATGGATAATATTTCATTGATTTATAGTTTTTAGGGGGTTTAGTGCAGTGGGCAAAATTTTAACTAATCAGGTTTAGTTTTGTTGACAGGTATATTCTTTATTTTATACTGAATCCTTGTAGAATCATACAAAGATTAATCACCAATTCACTTTATTTTAAATATATATTGAACTGTCAGTGAGCCACTAAAAATCAAAGGATAATAATCAAAAGGAAATAATTAATTTAAAATGATGTGCTTTGTTACAGTAATAAGTCAAATGAAAGGAATTGTACAGCCCCACAGAACCCAAAACCAGCAACAAACTGTGTTGTAACGTAGACTAAGGTGTGTGTGAAACACTTAACTCAGATTATGAAGGTTATACTTTACCCTAAACTAAGCTCTTTAATAAAAGACTATCCTAGTATGAGTATTTATATATTGCATAAATTCAATTCTTTATTTATTATAACAAGGGAAAAGCTTTATAGGGGAATTGGAATTGTCATAAGCCACTGATTCTCAGATCAGCTCTCAATATAGGATCATATTGGTATTTAGACCATCAATCAGTATGATTGTTTGATGGGCTGATTAAACCTCTAGAGTTATGACCTGTAAGTCAACTGAACTAGTTTCTCATCTGAGCTACACATCTACTTGGAACTTTGAGCTCAAGCCTAATCAAGGGGAGGTATATTGATATAAGTAATGGCTAGTTTTCACTAGCCACATTACAACATTTTCTCCCACAAAACTAGACAATACAGCAACAATACTTCTTCTCTCATTATGGTTAACCGTCCAAAACAAGTAAGGAAACCAGTCATATGATATATGGATCAGCCATAACAAAGAGTAGCAGCCAACTGTGCTATCTCTAAAGTATAAAGCCCTAGGAAACCAGCATGTCCATCACTTATCTTAGAATCAGAAGAGAGGGATAACTTCAACAAAATACTTGGTGGGGAAATCAACATAGCTCTATTAAGCTCCACGAGCGGCAGTGCATACCAACCAAGTACACTAACAAATACCATCCTTCAATAGTCCACTATGTGGGTCTTTTGTAATATGGTCTTTATTAATGCTTGCTCTGGAGCATTCATACATGATATCTACACACAAACTTGAAATTGTGAACACAATTTACTGGCAATTACCACTTCCTAAACTGATGGACTATTTGGAAATCCAACTAGACCATTTCAGTTTTGATGGTAAGTCCCTATCAACCAATCAGAAGTATTGTGTGCTAGAGCTGCTAAGGGTTATCTTCATTGCCTGGATGAATCCCAAGTATGCAGCAGGTCAGTCCCTTTATGACATGAGTCTGACAGTCACAAGTACTGTCTTCAAAGGGCCATGAGTGCCACACTGTATCTTCTAAGCTACAAAGACGCAGGTAGCTGTCAATCCATGACACTAGTAGGTAACCTTGTCCTATGTGGATCAAAGTCTGTCTACCACCAACATCTTCACTATATACCTGAATAACTTGAACGTTTAATAATTATGATGTATTCTGTAGGTGTCAAGACACCAGAAGAGTACACTCAGCAAGAAAGTCTCCTGTGGGAGTTTATCCTACTAGGAATTGTGTTCCCTTATTCCATAGGAATGAAATGTGTACAGTTCCTGCCAGTTGATTCAACCCCATTCCTTCTGTATGGCTTCTTCTGGCTGTCTTCTGTGTGGCTCATCTATGCTGCATCTGCACAAATTCTCCTTCAGTTTTGTCTAGCATTAGAAGAAATTATACATTAATAAAGTGTTGAAACATAATTATGTTTTATTTCTCCCTTATATGTTTTAACTTCCTTCTTGTTTCAAATAGGGTAAAAAATCATGGATTATTTTCATTAGGATTTTTCTTTTTCCAAGTTACTACCCATAAGGGGAATTATGCTTGACCACTAGGAGCCTAGCACATATATTGCACATGGAGCAGAGAAATCAATTTTTCAGTTTCCGGATCCTTTAGGGTGTAGCTGTCTACTGCCACCTTATGGACAACCTTGACAGGGCCTTGCCATAACAAGGCAAGTTTACTTTTGCAACTGTACCCTCAATTACTGTAGAAGTATACCATACTTCCTACCTCATATTCAGGGAGAACAGGGCGTGTCTTCTCTGCATAATCAATATCCTTGATTTTGGCTGTCAGATTGGTCAAGTATGCTTTGGATTGAAGCTTAATCAGCGTCTGGGATAACCATCAGAGGTATGTGTCTGGAGATATAGCTTCACTAGAGTTTATTAAGCTATATAAATGGGGTGGTAAACTTGGTTGCCGTCCTTAAAGAAGCTGGAAAGGGCCTTTCCCGGTGGTCCTGTGGAATCATATATTGTATACAAAAGTAGCTGCCAGAAAATAAGTATCCCATTCTGTTTTGTGCTGATGGCTCAGCTTCCTTAGGATATGTACTAGACTCCCATTAATTCTCTCTACCATCCTATTTGTTTGGGGATAATATGATGTCAACAGGGTACCACAAATACCCATACACTTGTTTAGCCTAGGTATCATGTATCCTGTGAAGTTTGTTCTGTTATCTGTCAGCAGTGTTTGTGGACAGCTGTGTTTATAGAGGATATTCTTTTATATGCTCTTGGCTGTGGTCAGTGCAAACTGATTTGGAATTATCTTTGCTTCCACCCATTTGGTAAGCTAATCCACTGCTACAATCACAATTTTTTGCTAGTGGTTAGTGGAAGGGGCTTGGCTATGTCTATTGCAACGGTATGTAAAGCAAAACTGGGTCAAATTAGGCAATGCTGGTAGCACAATACTTTTGGTTGCTCTATATTACAATCATGGCAGGAGGTCAATGTTTCCGCTACATCTGAATGCATAAATTCCCGGTAACAGTGTTGCTGTAGAAGGTTGAGGGTCTCCTGGATACCACCATGACCCAAAGTACAATGTGCTGATATTACTGCATCAGTACGTAAGAATGACCAAACAAGTGTGGTGTGGCGGGCAGGATGCCAAAAGAACAAAGATGAGCTACACCCACTTTGCCCTTTTATGACATCCCACCTGGGTACTTGTCCAGGTATCCTAGCTGAAAGTTTTTATTTTTTATATTAGCTAACTTTTAAATCTTTATCTTATATTATATCTGGTAAAAGAAAAGGTGTGTCAGATAGGCTGCCAAAAGAGCAAAGCTGTGCTACGCTCAGCTTCACTCTTTTATGACAGCCCGCTGGTATGTGTTTCTACTTATAGATGGTAAAAAGCATTGAATGATGGCTGCCTGCTAGTATGTGATTCTAGTCTATATTTAGTAAAAGAAAAGATGTGTCAGGCAGACTGCCAAAAGAGCAAAGCTGTTAGAACTAGATGACTAGCTGCACTATTCAAAGAAAAATTATGTGGATATAGTAAACACAGAGTTAATTGTTTGAGTAACAGTAAGCCAAATTGAGAGGAGGGTTTGATCATTTGGGAACTGCGACCTGTGGAACGTAAGATGGAGATCAAGATCAAAGTAAAGAAGATCATTTTCAGCAGAAAATTAGAATAATGGCAAGTTGGCAAAGTGACGTAAAAGGCAGGCCAAGTGACAGCAAAGGAGTCTGAAGCCATCTGAACCATTGTCCTGGCCATATTGTCAAAGACAGGGGCCAACAGGCCCAAATACGCAAACATGAGGTTTATTTTCTGTTTTATTCTAAGGTGAATAAGATATCTAGAAACAAGTTTCTAGAGGGGAAATGGTGAAGTCTTAAGGGAGTTCAGGATGGGTCAGGAGGGGATTCCTTGGCTTCTGATTGGCAGGCAAGAATATTTTCAGCAGTTGGAGGTCCTGCATTGGAATTTGAGTCAATGCCATCATAATTTGAAAAATTTCAGCAACCAGCAGTCGAGCACTTCTATCACCAAATAACGTATAATGGGTGATTTTCTTGTCATAGTTATTTGGATAAAAATATGGTAGATCCAGATTTTCCAGGGTTATTTGAGCGACCCCAGCTTTGACCCATTTTTTTGTCAATTACAGCATTTAAGTTGCCAATTTCTCTTAAGGGTTTGGCAGTGGTTCTTCATTGGTTTCTGGTCTTACGGGGGTGTGTTATTCCTTTCATTTGGTTTTCTACCGTAAAAAAAGCTGTGCTACGCTCAGCTTCACTCTTTACAGCAGCCCACTGGTATGTGTTTCCAGTTATAGCTGGCAAAAACTATTATCAAAGAGGGGTGTGAAGTTATATTTTTGGATTTTAAATTTTAAATTTTTTGGCGTTTTAATGATCTTTATCATAAATCTTTTGAGTGAACCCCAGGGGTGATGGCAGCTTGCTATAATGCATTCCTGGTCTCATACCTAGTAAAAATCTGTTTAAAGATGCAGCCTCCTTATGGTTTGTTGGTAAAAATTATTTAGATTTGTTAACAAAAAATATCAGAAACCTAATGAGTATATAAAGTTGAGCAGTGAGAAGTCTACCAAAAGAAAAAAGCTATGCTAACTCAGCTCTATTATTTACAGCTTCACACTGTTATCTTTTTCTTTTTCCCTAGCAGAAATACCTTTTTGGTAGTTCAGTATGTCTTTTTTAAATTTATTTACTATTCTGGCTGCTAAAAGATGATTTAATGATATCTAAAGTAATTTTTAATATAAAAATGATAGCTTTATTATGATTGCTACTTTTAATTAGAGAAGTATGGGTGTATGCTTTGTAAATACTCTATTATACTATTGTCAAGGCTTTATTAGAGGGTTATACCTTTTATTATGCATTGTATTTTGACATTTAAGAGACTGGAGATTAATTAAAGTACTTTTAAGAGCTGTTGAGATACACAGACAAACCCAAACATATAACATCAAGTTTTCTCACATAAAAAATCAACAATTCATACACGTTAAAAATAAAATTAGCCCACTTAATATTTGTGTTGCAACCAAGTTTCCAGCCTCACCTGCTAACGTATCTAACATTATAAATTAATCTGATGGCAATGTTGAATGGCGGGTACTTCATCCTAATTAGGAGCGTTACCAATTTGACCTGCTGATTCCCGCACAAGTCATTCCTTGGCTCCAAACCCTACATGGAACTCCCCACTATGCCACCCCCTTGTGGCCTTGTGGCTTCCCCATTTAGTATATTAATCACAATATCCTACAATAAACAACACCTTATTCTTATTATTCTGTCCTTTCCTATTGGACTGTTATCTTCCCCAATTCCAAGTACTGAACTCTCATTGGTTCAGTTGCAACATTTGTTTTGTGCATAACTTCTGTGTGCTCAGCACTTGGTTTTGGTTTTCTATCTCAACAGCTCTGAAAAGTACTGAATTTTTATCCACATTGTGAAACTGCAGCCCTTTTAAATTATTTATTTTCAGTATATATTTTGAACGCCAATGGACATTAAGATACCCATATTAATAAAGATCAAGTACATGTTATAAAAAGCTCTTTTGTTCCTGAACCATTATTTTATAGTTTATAGGATTAATATATTCTTTTTTTAGGACAACTTTTTACTAAGATACAGTCTTTAGTTGTTGGTGACTGCATATTTTATTTGTTAACATACTGATACTGTAAATTCAGAACCTAAAGGTAAAAATGCGGGATTGTCAAATTCTTTTGTGTGAACTCACCAACTTACTGGAATATTTTTCATCCTTTTATATAAAAAAGTAAGTTGTTCTGGGATGAAAATTACTTCAGTAAGTTGGTGAGTTCACACAAAAGAATTTGACAATCCCAAATTTTTACCTTTAGGTTCTGAATTTACAGTATCAATTTCTTTTTACATATATGTTAATTCTATGTGAAACTCTGATTTTTGAAATCATTATTTCCTATTTTTGATAAGATAGTGTTTGATTTTGTAGTTCTTTTTAGTAATCTGATGTGTTGTTATTTCAGCTTCATAGCATTTGATTTGATTGCATTTGATTTTTGGGTGTTCAGTACCCTCTGGTAAGTTATTGCTTTTGGTTTTAGCAGAAAACATCATAAAATGAAGCCATTGTAGTATGGTCTATAAATTGATTATTTATGAATTTCTAATATATTTTTGTTATATCAGAAAATTAATTATGGTGGTCTTTTAAAAGAGGAACCCTCTAATTTTATGAGCAGATTAAAGTTAAAAGATCTATAGTAGCTACTATAAATGATTTCAAGTAGTTTATGTGGTGCTGGAGTTTTGCAGATGGGGGTGAAATAAAAATTGTTATAAATGTTCTATTTGGGTGAAAAAGATTTTAAGTAGAGTTTGGACACTCCTGTTTTTTATAATAAGACAAAACTTGAATAACACCTAAAATATGAAGATTAATTAGAAGTTTTTCACACAAATTATAATTTCTTGGTTAAGAACTTAAAACTAAGTAACTTTGAAATATGCATTTTAGTATTTATTAATCATATAAAAATAAAATAAAACTTAATATTCAAAGATATAGCTAATATAGGTTTAAAGCAATGGAGTCAAAGAGATTAACTTAATAGTAAAAAGTTGAATTTGGGTATAAAAGAGCTATTTGGATCAAAAAAAACTAATTTAGACAAACAGTTTTTTAGTAGAACATCTGTTTACTCTAAAAAAACTTACCTGCTCCAGGATCTGCTGTAGGAAGAAATCTGGAGCTTGAAATTAAGGTAAGTAGTTTGGAAAAGATGATTTACCTAATCCATGATCTCCTGCAGGGGGAAATTTTGTGCGTTTTTATAAAAAGGTTAGTAAGTTAGTAAAAAGCTTACCCAGCCCAAGATTTGCCGCAGTGAAAACTGGGCCTTTTTTAAAAAATGCTAGTAATTAGCAAATTCACTTACCAACCCAAGATCTACTTCAGGGCAAAAATTTGGTTTTTTAATCTAGGCTAGTTACTTTAGTTAAAGAAGCTTAACTAAACTTAATCTTATTTGGGGTGGAGGTCCTTTTAAAAAGAAAGGAGGTTAGTAAATTGGGTGAAATGCTTACTTGAATTCAGCTTTGATTTGAATCTCCAAATGATTAGTTTTTTTTAAAAAAAACTTATTACCTTTTTAAATACCTTTTTAAATTAATGTTAGCTTCAAACTTTTAAAACATTCTTACCTTTAAAATCCTTGATCTACTATGCTTAAAACAGTTAATATTATATGTATATTTTGAAGCTTATCTTTATTTTAAAGTAAATTTACAGTGTTAAAATTGAAAAGCTAGTACTGTCTTTAGTGATGGCTTACCTTGGCTTAGTAAATATAATCTTATCTGTTTGGTGGAGAAATAGATGGGATTGACCAATGATAGTTGATGAAAGCATTCTAAGCTACAATCATTATTACAGTAGTTTTAAAAGCTATGGCAACAACCAAAAATACTTCAGATTTAAACAAAATGATTTCAGATTTGAACAAAATCCAAGTTGCGCAAGATTCAGGATTCAATTGATTTATAAAAATTCAGTTAATAAATGAACTGTCAAACAAAAAACAAAATTTCACTAGCCCATCATACAAAATTATATCAAACATCAAGCAGTGTAGTTCAAACCACAAACAAAATGGACTGACACAACAAGTGAAATGGATGGATGCTGTCCTGGAGTATATTATAATCCAATCAGGATTCATATGAGGCACCCACAGAAGGACTAAAATGAAACAAAATTTGAGCAATCTAGAAGCGAGATTCCACAAGCACAAAACAAAATCTACTCACACAAGATGTGTAGTATGAGCAGCCTAAAATAGAAATATAACAGTTTAACAGCCAATCAAAAGCTATCAAATTTAGAAACAGAGGCATTTTATTCATTTTCATGGATCCTGATCTGTGTGAAATGGTGTGAGAACCTTCCAAATATGGGCTCAAGATTACAATAAAAATAAATCATTAAATTTTAAAATTTCTACTTTTAGTGATTTTATCCTAGGTTTTTTTAAAATGGTTTTTACTAGCAACATCTTCAACGGCGCCAGCAGCCAAGCCAGCAGCAGCCAAGCCAGCTTCAATGGAGGCAAGGCTCAGAATGTAGAGGCACCTGTTTATACCCAAGCCTTTGAGGAGGGTAACAAGGAAGCTGACCTGTACCTGACCACTGACCCCTATGGATTTGACTTGTTCAGTAGTCATGCAGTGTCTTGCTCTGCCCCTGCTCCTGTACCCACCCCCACACAAGCTGCCTGTCAACTAACCAATCAGGATGGCAACCTTAATTTGGAACAACTTTCTGCCACCAGCCAACCTGCCCCCCTACAGCCAATCAGGCTTCAGCTCCCCTGGCCCAGCGCCCCAAGCAACAAATCATCACTGCCCAAATTATTCAGGAAATTGTGGCACTGAATCTACAGGGTCTGTCCTGGGAACAGATTGCCACCCAGTTGCAATTTACCCAAGCTACTGTCATGCAGGAGTTCAACAACCTGATGAACAGGGGGAATCTGATTGGAACGGCCAAGAAGCCCAAGAAGGCCCCCAAGTCACAAATATCTGAGGCATACCCAATCATGCTTGACCTCCTCCAGTGGGATCCCAAGCTTCCCTTGACCCAGGTCCAGAAGCAACTTGCACACCATGGCATTTGTGTGTCTGAGCGCATAGTGCAGCTCTGGATATATGGGAAGGTGGCCTCAATATGGATTCTTACCAATTTTGCCAGCGACCAATGGGATGGCACTGAGGATTCCCCAAATGACACCGCCATTGAATCAATCCTGGTCCAATGCCTGACTAGTCTAACTGATGATGTCATTTTCATCTCCTATTACAAGCTATCAATAGCTTTTGATGATTTTGGCAAGCAAGGAAGAGATGCCACTCAAAACGGAAGGAAGAAGGTCAAGAAGGGGACATTCATTGGTGCATTTCTGGCTATTTCAACCAAGGGTTTTGTCTACTATTGGACAAACCTAGATTTTACTGATGACTACTCCTACAGCCACATCCTTGGTGGATTACTTGACTCCTGGGATGGCTCAAATTCCAAGTACCAGGTTTTCTTGAGCCATCAGATGGAGGGTAGCTCCACCGCCCTTGAGGACATCCAGCAACACAGGCACCAGGCCTCTGTGTACCCAGCTGGCCACACAGACATCCATCTGGCTGATGTTGTCTTCTTTAACATTAGAGATACACTACAGGAGCGCCACCCTCAGGCTTTCAACAACCTCTATCTTGGGGTCCTTGACCACAATCTTCTCTATGGTCACCGAATGGTGGCTGACTTGTTTGCCCAAATTGTCCTTCATGTGAACATGGGCAACCAATCACGGAAAGACAAGCGCCTTCCACCTCAGGCTACTGCCACGTACCAGCCCATCCAGCAAATGACAATGAGGAGTACAATGAGCGGTATATGGCGGCCATCACGCGCAATCCTCCTGCCTCCACCCCCGCCACCAACACCCCCCGCCCGCAAACCCAACCCATCCAATCCCAGACCCCCTAGGTCAGCACTGCCTCTACGTCCTCCTTCCTGCGCCATTATGCCTACTAGGCATCACTCTTCCCTGCCCCAATAAACCCTGTCACCAAACATTTCCTATTTATATTATCTTTTTTTGAATTTCAATTGTTCATGTTCTCTTTGTTTATAGTTGGTTTTATTCTTTATGTTCAGTTTATTTCTATAAAATCATATATTTACTATGCCATGTATCTAGATCAAGAACACAGTTATTTTTAGTACCCAGACACAGCCCCTTATGAAAATATTAACAACAATTTGGTTATCAGCTAAATTTGAATTAGAAAATTATGTGTTAACTGTTTTTAGATAAAGTTGTTACTGATCCAAATTCAAAACCTTAATGATAAACTTTAAGCCAATCATATTAATTAGTGCACATACACCAAAGAATTATTGAATGACCCTTTATGTCACAACAATCACTCAATCACTTGGCTCCTGATTGGCTTAAAGTTTATCATTAAGGTTTTGAATTTGGATGAGTAACAACTTTATCTAAAAGCAGTTAATACATAATTTTCTAATTCAAATTTAGCTGATCACCAAATTTTTGTTAATATTTTCACAAGGGGCTGTGCAAAGCGCCAAAAATAATATGGTAATCAAGGAAATAATGCCAACACAAAGCAAACAACACATTGAGATGAGCGTAAAACATATACAAAATGGGTAAAAAGATGGGATAATGTAGTAAATGGGAAAACAAAAAGGAATAAACAAAGAGGCAACAGTATCAAAATAATACAGAATTTATTGGGGCAAAAGCTATAAAAACATATGGAAAGGTTAGTAAAAATCAATGAAAGAATTGGAGAAGCTTTTGAAGGATCTCAACTTGGCAATTGCCAAAATCAAAGAGATTGACCGCAAGGTCAAGGCAAAAGTCAAGGCTGCCATCCTTATAGGGGACAAAATTGACAAGGTGTCCGCAAAGGCCCTAATGAAGAAAATACCAGACACCCCTGAGAAGACCATCAAGTGTCTTCTCAACATCCATAAGACAGTGGTTGAGGGCCTGCAATTTAAGGCATACAATCTTTCTGCACCTTATGTCTGGGTTGACAACCCAGAGATAAATGAACATCTCAAACCTTCCAAGAGTGCCAGAACAGAGGATAAAGAATTGCCTGCACAATTGCTTGTGCCAAGAATGGCCAAGCCTGCTGAAGCAGCTGGCCAGGAAGAAACATGTGAAGGTAACTTAAAAAAATAAAATTAATAAAATTTGTAAATACTTACCTGTTTTTTAGAGAACATAAACAGTGAACTCCGCCAAGTCCTGGTCCCCTTTGTCCCTGCCACATTCTACGCCAACTACGCCACTCATGTGGCCAAGCAGCTGTATCTGTCTCCCCTGTCTTGCGGGAGCTGGAGGACCGCATCCATGGGTCCTTTCCAATGTCGCAGGAGGCATTGGCTGGGCTGACGCATGGCAAGGGGGCATCCAAGTGGGCAGTTACTGCCTACAAGGATGCCCAACTGGTCCGCCTGGACCCAGTATCCCTCAGTGGAGTTTACACAGTAAACTTCATTGAGCTTGTTTGGGACATCCTGGTGACGCTCCCATTCAAGAATGTAACGGAGACGGGCCCATGCGGCTGCTTGCTTCTGCTACCCCTTGGAGCACATGATTTCTTACCTGCTGGACAACTTTGGACGCGCAGTGGGAAAATTGGCTGTTGCAGACACAACAGCTGTCAAGAAGACAAAAATCCTCCTTGCCAACCTTGGGTTGGCCTGGAGTGCCAACAAGACGGGGGTCCCTGCAGCCATGGAGCTGACCTTTGCAAAGACCAAGCATGATAAGAAGATCAGTGTAGTTTTCAATAAATTATGCAAGTTTACGGAAGCCTTTGCTGGGCAAAGGCTTCATCTGGTGGTTTACCTTGGGTATCTCTTCTACTTTGGAATGGGCACCAGCGTGGAGGATCTTGACAGGGTCCTTCTAGAAATTGACAAGGCCAGGCTCTCCCTGGACATGAAGAAGGTCCCCCCGGGTATGACTTGGTGGATCACGTCATCCAGAACGCCCTGGCCCTGGCTGGTATCTACAGGTTTTCAGCCCCGCCAGAGAAGCTGCTCCTCCATTTGCTCCTGACCCTACTCCCATTCACCAGCAGGCGGGAGTTTTTTAATAAGGGTGTATCCACCTTCCACAGTGTGGTGGTGGAGGTTGTGCGCCACCTCCATTGCGGGGTGGGTACATACAGAAGAACTCATTACAGGCGTTCTTAATAAATTCTCTCTTCCAATAAATTTCATTTCAATTCATATTATTTTTATTATGATAAAATTTTCTAATTCTTATTTTAGCAAACTAGATTTGCAGAATATATCCCAGAAAAGGTCTTATTAAAAGAATAATAATATATTTCAATAAAATCTAATTCTGATTTGTACACATTACATTTAACTTTTTTTGATTATTATGTTTATTTGCCAAAAGTGATATTAATGAGTTTGCGTAATCCAGTATCAAGCATTTGGGATACCTTAGATGACACAATAAAAAACAATTATAAATAAACAAATAAATCACTAACCTTCATTTATTGTCCTACTGAATGTGATTGCAAGTTTGGAAACATCTAAATATAAAATGATAATTAATAAATCTTAAATAGTATATTAGAGAATATAAAAAAATTGGACACACTAAGCCTTTAATTGATTGGCTGTTTGGCTAGGCACACAGGGATGAACAAATCAGTGTGGCCATAGAATTTGGCCACAGTCTTGGCTGGGAGGATGTGGATCCCGGCCTGCAGCAAATTAAAGAGGTCCTCAGTCCCAGTTGGGGTTCCTTGCTTGATGACTTGCTTGAGCCACCCAAAGACTTCCTTAATGAGATTTAGGAAGGGCAAATAGGCAGGGAGGAAGAGAAGGCACATATTTGCTGTGGCCAATTGCTGGGGGCCCACTGCGCTGTTGGTGTCAATCATTGGGAATTCCTTGAGAATGTCAGCCACTTTGTGGAGACCAACATTGACCAACACAATGACATTGGTGAAGCCAGGGCTTGTGCATCTCAGGTGCTCCTGGACCAATTGGAGAAATGATAGGAAGGTATGGCTGTTGTGGGAGCCCAGTATCATTTGGTATAGCTCAACCCCCTTTAGACCAAGGAGAGCCACCATTGAGTAGGCTGTGGCGCGGACTGCAGTACGCCAAGCCATCCTGTCATTGGAGCCTTTGGGGACATAGCCATATGCATTGCGCATAGACAAGGCAAATGCCAATTTATCAATATAGTAAAATTTGACTGTCCTCTTGGATTTGAGGGCAGTGTATGCCTCTGTGTAGTTTTTCCGGGTCTCAATGTTGGTTGGGCTATTCTAATTGTACGGAGATACCCCAAGCTTTTTCCAGGAAAAGCACATCTTCTTCAGCAGATGGTAGTAAAAGGAAATGGAAGCCTCAACCCCAAAAGTGGACTTGATTATTGCCTGTATATTTGCCAGTTCAAGATGGTAGTCCCGGGTGATCCACTGGTGTATTGCCCATTTGTGCTCCTTGGTGAGCATGGTGGAAACGCGCAAGGATTTCTCCGCGGCAAGGACTCAGCCAGTATCAATGAACTTGTTGAAGGTCTTGCCGGCGTACTTGGGATCCACCCCAACAAGGGCTGCGGCCGCCTTGTAATTGCCTGATTCACACATTAGCTTAAGCAGGATGATGTGTTTAATGTCAGGGATGCACTTCTGAGCAGGCTTTTTAGCGCTGGGGATTGACTTGTTGGCATTGGGCACAACACAGGGCATGGGCACCTTGGTGTAAAATGCAGCAACCTTTTTGAGCACCAACTGTCCCTTGTCAGTTCTGAAGAACTCAGGCTCCTTTTCCTCTTCCTCTTCCTGATTGCCATCACTGACGTAGCGCTTGTAGCTAGTATCAAGTACAGGCTTCACCTTCTCTAGCATGGCTGACAGGACCGACTCTTGTCGGTACACGTCAAACACATACAAAGTAAGTTCTACCTCCTTGGTTTTAACTTTCTTTGTAGTGGTGACCTTGGTGGGCTTCTGGATCAGCTTTGGGACCCAAGGGTTGATGCTCTTCACCCTAGCAGCTTGTGCTCCTTGAACCAGCTGTGTCAGTGCAGCGTCACTATGGAACTCTCCTCTCCTCCCTCCCTCCTGAGTAGGCACTTGTGTTGTACCAAGTCTTTTCTTTGGCCCGCGGGGGCGACCGCAACCGCGGCACACAATGGGTGTATTAGTACTCTGCTGTTGTCTTCCTTCCATTTTGAGAATTTAATAAAATATTAAATAAATTTCAATTAATTTACTCTCTAATTTTAATTTTTGCTTTTATTTGAATATGGATATTTGATTAATACTTTTCCCACCCAATATCCCAATCATAGATTTTTTATTTCTTAATTAGTTGTTTTTGGTTTTACTACACCCATTTTAGATTACTCAAAAAAATTCCACCCAATTTCCCAGATTTTACGCCAAATTAAGCACCCAATACAATATTTTTAAAATTTATGTCTTGGATTGTGTGTCTTATTTTAGATACCTTGGTATCATTCATGATTAAAATCCATTGCACACACTGAGTGAGTGATTTTGTTTATATAGTGAGTTGCTATTGTGTTTTGTTTTTGGGTTGAGTTTTGACTCACCTTGCTTGGGTATATTTTGTCATTAATTCATATAGTAAACATATGTACACCAAAAGTCAACTCACACCATTTTGTTTGTTAATCAATGTATTTCAGATTGTATTTTGAATGGTTTTGCTTTGCGTGTGAGCCCTTTGTTGTTGTGTTGACTCATTTTGCCCATTAACACCAATAAACCCTGTTAACAGAGTGTATATTTTAACCTGAGAGTTGGATTTTGTTCAAAGCTGAAATCATTTTGTTTAAATCTTAAATATTTTTGGTTGTTGCCATAGCTTTTAAAACTACTGTAGTAAAGCTTTATATCATTTTTGACTCTCTTACCTTTTAGGCAAACAGGACTAAATTAAGTCCATTTATAATTTTTTTTGCTTTTATTAACACTGACGCAGGTAGGGATGCTGTGAGACACTTCAAAGTTTCCAACAACTCCTTTGAGCAGCAGCATTATTCATCAAATCAAACTGAAATATAAGCACTTTGTATTTTTTGTCAGCCAACTTTAGACTTAAAAGAAGGTAAGTTCTTCCATGCCAAAACATATTAAAATAATTTTTCCTACAGCTTGAGAGGTTATATATGATGTAGGGCAATCATTTCCTTTTATACAGTTTGAGAAGCTGTTTGTCTTTGATGCAAGTATCCACTGCAAGAGTTTTCATAATTTTCTGAATCTCAAGTGGCTCCTCCCCCCACATAGAAGGCTTTAGCATCAACTTATTGTAAAGCTCAACTTCTGCTGGTGAAACCAATGTCACAGTTAAAATTCTAGATAGCCAGTCTGCACCCTGATGCATTGTGCCAGTGCAATGGATTATCTTGTAGTCATAAGCCTGAAGCTTAATAGCCCATTGTGTCAGTTTTCCTTCAAAATCCTTCAGGGGTTTCAACCATTTTAGTTAGGCATGATCAGTTACCACCATAAAATGTATTCTGTGTAGGTACACTCTGAATTGTTGACAGACATAGATGACTTCCAGGTATTCCCTCTTAGTGACCGTGTAATTCTGTTCATGAATATTTAGTGTACAGGAACAGTACCCTACGGGATGGTCCTGGTCATTATTGTGCATCTGAGAAAGAACAGTCCCAATTGCTGTCAAACTGGCATCTGTGTGAACAATGAAGGAACAATCAAAGTTAGGGTATGTCAGTACTGGCTCTTAAACCAATGTGGCCTTCAATTCCTCAAAGGCTTTCTGGCATACTGCTGTTCATAAAAATTCTGCTTCATTTTTTAACAGGTGAAAAAGCGGACCTCCTAGACCCACAAAGTTTGGAATAAGTCTTCTGTAGTAACCTATTGTTCCCAGAAACACCTGCACATCTCTCTTGTTGGTAGGTGTTTGTATGTGCTATGGCTTTGACTTTAGCAGGGACAGGCTGTAGGCCATCTTTACTGATGATATAATTGAGGAATTCCAGATACTCCTTAAAAAAGTTGAGCTTCCTTGGCTTCAACTTGAGGTTAGCTACAATGAGACGTTGGAACACTACCTATAAGTGTTCCAAATTTTGACCAAAACTCTGGGAAAAGACATTAACATCATCAAGGTAGACCAGTACACAAGACAACTTAAGGTCTCCTATTACGGTATCCATGGCCCGCTGGAATATTGCAGGGACATTTGAAAGTCCTTGTGATATTCTAGTGGGCTGAAAAAGGCCTTGCTCTGTTATAATGGCGCACTTTTTCTGGTCTGCTACTGGAAGGTCAATCTTCCAGTATCCACTGATCATATTCATTTCACTAAAGTATTTTGCTCCCCCCAGTTTATCTAGTGTATCATCAATGCGCTGCAAGGGATAGGAATCCTTTTTTTTGACTGAATTCAGCTTGCAGTAGTCCATTACCACACAATTGGTTCCATCCTTCTTCTTTACAATTAGCAGAGGAAAAGACCAAGGGCTCTTGCTGGGAACCAAAAGGCCAGAAGAGAGCAGTTTTTGAAGCTCCTTGTTTACAATGGCTTGGTTGGCCAGGATGAGCCTTATTATTCTGGAGCATATAGGAGAAGTACCTTGCATATCTAATACATGTTCAACTCCTAGGGCATTCCCTAGGTATGAACATACTCCAAAAAGACGTCCCTGTACTTCTCAAAGAGGCGTGAAGCTTGGTCCTTCTTATAATCTGTTAGTCTATTGAGAGATTTGCGCGGAATTAATGACAGGACACTAGGCTGGTCACAAGGGAGCGCAAACTCACTAAATTCACCAAAAGGAGTGACTTCTTTCAGGCTGGAATGTTCCTCTAGCTTCATATAGCCCAGAATCTGATGTTTCTTCACCTTCAGTGCTTTGTCAGAAAGATTTCCCAATATACCAGGATTTCTTTTGAAGATGGCATGACAATACCTGGTAAAATCCATGGTTCCAGTTGTGAACCATTATGGAGCCCCCAATAATTCTCCATTTATCCTTTTGGGAAGCTGAGATATAAGCCTGTGTTGTGTATAACTTGAGAACCAGTTGGGATGGAGAATTCACTGGAAGAATATAAGGGAATCCCTTTGTACTCTTTAGTGGCCAGAGGTAGAACCTTGATTTTGCGCTGACGCAAGGTGTACACTACTGGCATATTGCCATCAGCATATTACATGTTAATATAGTGAACCTTTTTTGTAGGAAGGTCCTTAGGTCTGTCACCGTGGTATAACATAGGCACAGAGTGGCCCAGAATGCTGAAAGTGCTGCTTGATGGTTGATAATAGTCCCATAGGTTGCCATGAAACTTGTACCAATCAAGATATCATAGCTTTCATTCTGAAGCACTATTGCAGGTGCCGTTACCACCAGTTTACCAAAACACAAAGGTAGGGATGAGTAGGCTCCCAATGCCTTTGTTCTGTCAGGGCCTGCGGTACCGAATTCCTTGTTGTAATCCAAATCAGGTGTGAGTTT
Organism: Entomophthora muscae; assembly: GCA_014839935.2. Taxonomy (NCBI): domain Eukaryota; kingdom Fungi; phylum Entomophthoromycota; class Entomophthoromycetes; order Entomophthorales; family Entomophthoraceae; genus Entomophthora; species Entomophthora muscae. The sequence continues at coordinate 44,605 of QTSX02005792.1, forward strand.
CAGTTTTTTTGACTAGCCTGGTTGACACAATGTTCCTGGGAGCTCCTGAGTCCAAAATTTCTCTTACTCTTAGTTTATGAACAACTAACTCAATGTAAGTGCAATTATGTCTATTTCCATAATGAGAAGATGTGATTTTGGTAACTTTATGAATGTCTAACCCTTTAAACTGAGCAAGAAACGACTCTAGCGCAGCTGTTAACTCAGGATTCAGATTTTTTGTAAGTATCAAAGTTTTTGGAGACTTGTACTGACCTCAGTAATTGAGACAACTTCTTAACAATATCATTTTTTTGAGTGACTTCATCTTATGACAAGGAGATTTGCTCAGCATAGGGTATAGAGACGGTATCAACAGCCTCTTGGGAAGGTAGACTCTCTGTGCAGATAGCCTGAACCTTGTGACTGCATTAACAGCTAATACCCAATATAGCAAGTCTTTGTTTATTTCTTCTTTATAAGGCAAATATTTTTCAGGACAGGCTTCTTGATCCAGCAAGCAGTTTTCCTGGTCTGGGATGTTGGGGTTGGGATCAATAGTTGGAGAGGGATGTATACTATTGGCAGTCAGGGGTTTCTCCTCAACCTTACTGCTTAGTAGTTTTTTGACTCTTCAATATCTTTTTCAACTTTCTCTTCTTCTTCTGTATGCTTGTCCTCTTTGCTTTCTTTGTGGCCCAAGTGACAGACATTGGCCTTGGGTCACTTGCAATCCCAAGAGAGATGCCCTAATTGACCATACTTGTAGCAAGTATTTTTTGCAGAGTTGTTTGTTGAGGGCATTGCACTGTGTGCTGGCTTCTTTAAGGGGTCTTTTTCAAGGCTTTTGCCCTTGGGTTCACTTGTCAGAAAGGAGGTAGACTTCTTGTAGTCTGAGAAAGTGTTGCAACTGAACCAATGAGTATTCAGTATTTGGAATTGGGGAGGACAACAGTCCAATGGAAAGGACAGAATAATAAGAATAAGGTATTGTTTATTGTAGAATATTGTGATTAATATACCATATGGGAAAGCCACAAGGCCACAAGGGGGTGGCATAGTGGGAAGTTTCATGTAAGGTTTGAAGCCAAGGAATAACTCATGCGGGGATCATCAAGCTGAATTGGTAGCGCTCCTAATTAGGATGAAGTACCTGCCATTTGATATTGCCATCAGATTAACCCATAACGTTAGATACGTCAAGGGGCAGCTCATCAAGCGCCCCCTATGTATTGTAAGATATGTTAGCAGGAGAGTCTGAAAACCCGGTTGCAACACCCCCCTTGCCCCCTGCTTGTTGTCAGACACTAGGACCAGAGTCTGCGGAAGGTCTGGGAAGGTCCGCACAAACAGCCTTTGTGTGGGAATGGTGCGGCAGGGGTGCAAGCAATAATGGTGAAGCTTCTTGGTATTTCCTTGGGCATCTTTGAGTTGATAGGTATGATTGTCATAGACAGCAGCTATCTTAAGGGCCCTAGGTGGTTGGGCTTCAGCTTGGCAGAATTGGGGTTGAGGGTGTAGACAGGGTCATCTACAATGTACCTGGCTTTGAGGTGCTTTGTCCCTCCTTTGCTTTGCTTGTGTTCAATTTCCCGGGCTTTGGCACACCATTGGTCTAGGGATGGGGTTGTTACTAGGGGAGATTTTTTTCAGGAACTGTGGACTGTAGCCTTCCCTGTTCAACTCCAGTCAGACTGTCAGGTGTCCCAAAGGCCAGGGTGCTGGGGCTGAACCCCATGCCCCTGTTGATTCTTGCTCGTAGGATAAGTAGAGAGTTGGTCAGGTGTTCAGTCCATGAGGTGTTGGGGTGCTCTTGTGAGAGCTTGGCAATCAGTTGAACCAGTGAGCCATTTAACTGTTCTACGTGTTCATTGGCTTGAGGATGATAGAGGGCCGTAACTATACGTTGGAGTGCTTTCTTGGAGCAGTATGCCTTTATGACATGCCCAACTAGTTTGGGACCGCCAACTGTGATGAGACTTTTGGGTCGCCCAAAGCAGGCCACAATTTCCCTGCCAATAAACCAGGTAATGGTGGTGGCAGTGTGGTTGGTTGTTGCCCAGGCCACTGGCCAGCAAGTGAAGTAGTCAATGGCAGTGATAATGTACTTCTTTCCCATTCTGTCTTCAGGGAGTGGCCTCACAATGTTGAGGGCCCATTGTTCAAAGGGTTCCATGGCCTGGATAGGCAGGACAGACTTGGGGATGCGGGTTTGGACGTGTTTTTTTTGCACAACACGCACATTTTGAGGAGGTCCAAGATGTCTTGGCGCATGCGTGGCCACCAAACCTTCTGTTTCATGATCTCAAAGAGGTTACTCCCTCTGATGTGACCCAGGGTTTGGTGGTAGTGCAATATTGTGTCCCCTTGTTGCGTGGTGGGAATGTAAGGCGTCTTTTCACCTGTCTCTGCCCAGCGGCAGACGTTAACAGCATCAGTGGCAAACTGGCTTTTGTTGTCCTTCAACTTAGAGATGGTTACCAAGTTAAGGCCCTTGTAGCGGGTTGCCTCAGGGAGGAGGTAGAGCATGGGCCAATCTGGATCCAAAACATTGTCCCTAGTGATGGATACTACCTAGAGTCATGAAAGAGTGTCAGCTGTGACAAGTTCCTTACCAGGCTTGTACTCAATGCATAACTGGTAAGGAGATAGGCGCTCCACCCATCCTGCTTGGTGGTGTGTCAAGTGGGACTGTGTGTTGAAGTACTGGAGTGACTTGTGGTCTGTCAGAACTCAGGGTGGGAAGGTAGCACCTTCCAGGTAACAGCGCCACTTCTTGACGCAGTGTACAATGGCTGTCAATTCTTTATCATGGATGGGGTAGTGTTGTTCCGAGTCAGTAAGTTTCCTGGACTCATATGCCACGGGGAGGAAGACGCCATTGTCAGTTTCTACCCTTAGCACGCCCCCTATGGCACTGTCATAAGCATTAGTCTCAAATTTGTACTGTTGGTTTCAATTGGGGAACTGCAGTACTGGTGCTGCTGTGAGCCTTTGCTTCAATGTCTCAAAGGCTCAATCTCTGACGGGGGTCCAATGGAAGCACTGCTTGGTATTGAGGAGCTCAGTGAGAGGTGCAATTAGTTCCCCGCAATTAAGGATGAACTTGTGCACGTAGGCAACCATGCCTAGGAATGTTTGCACTTGGCCCACATTGGTGGGGGGGGCGGCATGCTGATGATTGCCTTGATTTTGGCAGAGTTGGGCTTTATCCCTTGGGCAGAAATGGTGTGCCCAAGGAACAAGAGGTCTGACCTGAGGAATTCACATTTGGAAGGCTTAACCTTCAACTGGCTTTTCCAAAGGGTGTCAAGGACAGCACAGAGGTGTTAGAGGTGTGTGGTTTGATCTTGACTGAAGACAATAATGTTGTCAAGGTACACAATCACATATTTCCTAATCAGTTCCTTGAATGCTTTGTTCATCAACATGGCAAAGGTGGAGGGAGTGTTGGTCATTCCAAAGTTCATGACAGGACACTTAAAAAACCCGTAGCGCGTGCAGAAGGCAGTTTTTGCCTCATCCCCTGGTGCAATGTGGACCTGGTTGTGCCCCACAGTGAAATCAATCTTTCTAAAGACCTTTGCACCTGCAAGTGTATCAAACAGGTTGTCAATCAGCGGCAGGGGGTACTTGTTCTTAACTGTCACCTCATTTAGGGCGCAGTAGTCTGTGACCAAGCAAAGGGACCCATTCTTCTTGGCTACAAAGAAGACAGCAGCCCTGTATGGCAAAAGCGAGGGGTGTATGGAGCCCTTATCAAGTGCGTCTACGAGGTGCTGGCAGAGGGTTTCATCTTTCTTTGGTGTCAAGCAATAGAGGGGATGTGCCTTGGAAAGCAACCCTTGTAGCTGTACAGCATGCTGGATCTCCCGGGGAGGGGTAGTTGTTCTAGTGTCTCACTGAATACATCCTTGTACTCCTCAATGAGTGCTGTGAGCGCTGGTGATGGTGAAGATTTCAAGGGAGGGACTGCTGGTGGTTTGGCACAGATAACTTTGACTGAGAATTAGTTGAAGTCTAGTTTTCCCCCTTGAAATCATATGATCCTGTCTCTGTTCCCTGACAAAAACAGTATCATAGAGTAACTTGATCATTTCCACAGGGTAAATCTGGAACCCCACCCCATTTCTGTTGAGGGTGATGACAGAAGTATCCCAATTAATGTAGGGGCGGTTGTGCCAAAGCCAGTCAAGACCAGCAATCACGTTGTGGCTGAGCCCTGCCATGATTGGCCCAGAGAGCTTAACCTGGACATTCTTCATTCTCACAGAGAAGGGTACCGTCTTGTGGATGATGGCCACTCTGCGGGAGTCAGCTACTTGTATGGCTTTGAATCTGCTGGGCACTCAGTCTAATTGTTGAGAGTCAGCAAACGCCTGGTCCACCATAGTGTGGTTGGCCCCGGTATCTACCAGTAATTTGTGGGTGTTCTCACAGAAACAGAAGGGATAGGACAAGTGTGTTACTTTATTTGAGGAATGGCTTGCTTGCAATACAGGGTTGTCACTGTGGACTTGAAAGACGTCCAGGGGTTCATTTTTGTGAATGTTGTAGTCACAAGGATTTTTCAGGAGCAGGTATTGAAAGAATGGGTCAGGTGGGGTTGTAAGGCCTCTTGTTGCTACAACCCCCAGACTTTTCCCTGATCCTCAATCTGCGCTAGCTGAAGTTCCCCCCTTGCGGGGGCGTTTAGTCCCATTATCCTGCTGACGTGGTTGGCAGCGGCCTACTTGATTGTGGCCATTGCCAGGTGTTGTACTTGGTTGGGCTGAAGCTTCACTGGTGCGGCAGAAGCCCATTGAGGCCTGGTTGTTAGCCTCCACAATGGCTTTATAGCAGTTATCAATGGAGGTATAGCAACCTACGGGGACCCACTTGCAGATATGAGGTTTTAACTCATTAACAATGAGAGTGAGTAACATTGTGTTTCTGTCGGTCACGGCTTCTGGGGCGGCAGCAAGAGCTTGTTGCCAGGCGGCAAGGTACTCAGGAACGGAACCAGTTTTTTGATTGCTAGAAGAGGAGTTCCCACAACAATGGGGGAGAAGGTTTTGCTGTAGCGGGACTTGGCGGTGTCTTGGAATGCTGCCCAGGTAACTTCAAGTTCCTGGCTGGCCCAGTTGGTGAACCACACAGCGGCAGGCCCCGTGAGGCAACCAGACGCAGTGGCAACCCACATGGGCTCAGGAACCTGGCAGATGCAAAGGCGGGTTTACTTAGACTGGAGCCAACTGACAATTCAGCCCCTTTGACGCCACCAGTGAAGGATTCTAGCTGAAGGTTGAGCATGTGTTGGGACAGGTCTGACTGAGGCGGGGTGACACTGGCATCATGCTGCCTGAGGCGGAGCCAATTGTACACGCTGGTGAGAACTAACTGGTCTTGATAAATGATGTACCCGTTGGGGATGTCCCCCTTGGGGATTGGCAGGAAGGTCTCTTGTTGGGGAGTAGCCATACGGCCCATACTCTGTCCTTTCTTGGGGGAATTTTGTTTTAGGTAGGTCAATAACCTACTGCTGCTACCACTGTTGCAACTGAACCAATGAGGGTTCAGTATTTGGAATTGGGGAAGACAACAGTCTAATAGAAAGGACAGAATAATAAGGATAAGGTATTGTTTATTGTAGAATATTGTAATTAATATAAATTATGGGGAAAGCCAGAAGGCCACAAGGGGGTGGCATAGTGGGAAGTTCCATGTAAGGTGTGGAGCCAAGGAATAACTTGTGCGGGAGTCAGCAAGTCAAATTGGCAGCGCTCCTAATTAGGATGTGGTACCCGCCATTTGATATTGCCATCAGATTAACCCATAACATTAGATACGTCAAGGGGCGGCTCATTGTGCGCCCCTGTGTATTGTAAGATACGTTAGCAGGCAAGTCTGGAAACTTGGTTGCAACAAAAGGAATCTTGAACTTTTCTTTGAATGACCCCAATTGGTGCAAAAACTCTGGAACAGTTCAAGAGCCATAGATACCAGACTTGAGTGATAGATAACTTGCAGTTAGGACGTACATAATTGAGAAGGGCTCCTTTCAAGTCCACAAAGGTAGAAGCTCCCATGGAAATCAGGGTCTACGCTTCTAAATAGAAACATTCTGAAAACTCCATGAGAGTTTTGCCTTTCTTAATCTCCCTCTGTGAATTCCATCTTGCAACAGAAAAGGTCTTATTTGCTACCAAATTCTGCTATTAAGACTCTGGACACATTCTCATAGATCCAGCCTTGCTCCGGCAGCCTTGGCATTATTACTGTCTGGGTTTCTGAGTCCAAACAGTTGAAGATAGCTGCGTTCTTCATGGTGTTGTCTACACCATACATTGAGTTGTTGTATAGGTGGAGGAAATGTTAAAATTTTCTTTGTTGTTGAACTTAGGAAGATTCATAGGTTAGAAATTCTGAATCACAGAAGAATTACTATAATTGTAGCTTCTTCTGGACAGTGGGAGGTATTCCTCAAGTTTGAGGCGCAGAATTGTGCCTCAGAAGCCGCGTCTCAAGGATTGTTGCTAGTCCAAGATATTGAAACCACGGCCCCAGGTAGGGGAGTCTCACGGCTGTCCAGCACCATTTTATCCATGTAGACCTTTTGCATTGTCCGGCCTATGTTGTCCTTGTCACTCTCATAACTGTGAAAAGAGCAACAATCTTCAGACAGTACCTGACTGTTGGAGGAGAGGACACTTGGGATTCTTCTGGCAGTGACCTGTGATTCTGGCTCCAACCCTGTCTGGTGTGGGTAAAAATAGAGTAGCTGCTTCACTTGTCCTTATAGCAGCTGAATATTGCTGTGTTACAATTTTACCTCTTGTGCAAGATCCTTGATTGTTTGATTAGAGGTGTGTAGCTTGTCCTCAAGCTTCTTGATGCAAATTCCTGTCTGTCAAGCAACATTCCATACTTTTCCTGTGCAGCTCTCTGGATGTTCCCTAATCTCTAAAGATTATCATGTTCTCTTCTGTTTGATTGTGATAGTGGTCAATTTGCTTCACCAGTTTAAGAAATTCCATATAGAAATGGCTAAAATCTGCAAGGGATTGTCAAAGACCTTTATTAATTTCACAAACATGCTAGGATAGCTTTTCATGTCCTGCTGGACTATGGCTGTGGCCTCCTTATTAGGCTCAGAGGCAGAACCATCCTCAATAATTCTTATAGGCCAACAGAGAGACTTGACCTCACTGCAAAGATATCAAAAGTTAGCTTCTGCCGCTTGATGTGATGAGTTACCCTGCAGAGCCAGTTGTTGTCAACCCCCTTGTGTTCCAACATAGTACCAAGCATAGTGACTACATAGTTGGTCAGGCAATCTTCAAGCTGTGCTGATCATATAGCAGCATAGTTCTGATGGCCTCTAGACCATTGATTTGGTGGCTAATGTTAGCCATAGAGCCCACAATCTTGCTATAAAGGCATCAAAGGAAAGCCTGCTGATTATTAATCAAATTTTCCTGGTGCAAAATAAGGCAGAGTTGATAACCCAGATGTATTTGATTATGGAAAATTGCAGTATGTGAAAAGCTATGCAAATACTCCTTTGCTTGTTCAATTTTTTTATCTGCAGGTGGAGTTGGTTGGGAGTAATCCCTGTGAAGTTCCTAAATTTTCCTTTGGCTATAGTGCCGTAGGATGGCAGTACCACCAGTTTCTTGTGTGCTTCCCCATTTTGGTAAGCACCAGGGCCCATGCCACCTATAGCCTTCTCCAGCTGCTGCTGGGTTGGCTATGCATTCCCATCCTCCTCAAGTGGAACAGGAACATCCAGGTGTAAGGCATAGAGATCCTCTATCTGGCAAGGGTGCTGCATGTCCACCATGAATTGACCAAAAACTACAAATTTGCTAGGTAGACCATCCCTTGTACCAGAAAGGTGATTGATCTCTGTAAAGAGCCCGTTGGGGTGGTCCTGTAAGTGATAAAGGAAAGCATAGAGAAGGTCATATCCATTCCCTCCCCAGACAAAAGACAAGTCCCCAGTTGGGCGGCAAGTACCATTGAGCTATTGCATTTGGACTGAGCACCAAATGTTGTAACATAGAATATGGTGTATGTGAAATGCTTAACTTGGATTACATCTGTTATACTTTACCCTAAACTAAGCTCTTTATAAAAGACTATCCTAGTATGAATATGTATATATTGTATAAGTTTGATTCTTTATTTATTATAAAAAGGGAAGAGTTTTATAGGGGAATTAGAATTCTCATAAGCCACTGATGCTCAGATCAGCTCTCAATATAGGATCATATTGGTATTTAGCCCATTGTCAAGTATATACTTCTGGGAAGTATAATAAACAAGATAAAGGAAAATTTAAGAAGAGAATGATACTTTATTGGATATGAATATAGGATAATATATAGTATCATGGAAAGTATGTGACTTTTCATGTACGTCAGGGAGTTGTGGGGCTTATCTGAGTAATGTTCCTCATAAGTCATGGGGCTTACTTAAGTTGTGTTCCACTTAGGATATGGATTGTTTGATCCCTGTAATAGATGGTCAAATGATAGCGGTGCTACCAACTTAATGATTAGTTGGTGAGCCATTTGGTGAACTACTCAGGGCTTTAATTCCCTGAGAGGGAGTAATCAAAGATGTTGTGACACCATCAATTGGTATGACTGTTTGATGGGATAATTAACCCTCTAGATTTATGACCTGTAGGTCAACTGAACTAGTAGCTCATCTGAGCTACACATCTACTCAGAACTTTGAGCTCAAGCCTAATCAAGGGGAGGTATATTAGCATTAGAAATGGCTAGTTTTCACTACCCACATTACATCAAACTGCCAATAAGCCCCTAACTATGATGAAGGATTTAAATGTTGTTCTGGATACAAATGAATGAAAGAAGGAGCCTCCCAGGTCCCCCAGGAAAATCTGGATCTCATATCTTTACACCAATTAATTTTGATAAATTAATCACACAATATTTGCCACTTAGAGTTAATGATGTTTGAACTGATGGCTGTCAGAATTCATCTAATTATAACATCATCAACTCAAATTCCAAGGTAGAACCACCAGCTTATGTTGCAACTGAACCAGTGTTAGTTCAATATTTAGCTTGGGGAATACAACAGACCAATAAAAAGGACAATAATAGAAATAAGAATGTTTTTATTTAGAGAATAGCATGGTTATATACTATATCAAAAAGCCACAGACTCACCATGGGGTAGCACTGCAGTGGGTTTAGTATAAGGTTTTGGGATGAAAATATCCAAAGAGAGGGATCAGTGCATTAAATTGACATTGCTCCTAAATGGGAGATAATGTGTATACTTTGACATTGTTCAAAAGATCCTTAAACTATTAGTTAAATTATGAGGTGTCTCTTTGAGAGCCTGTGAGGTTCCTGTTCACCAATCTCCATAGTGTGTCCTGGGGCATAGCCAGGTACCAATTGGAAGGATTTGTCATTCCCTAGTAGCAGTAGATGGCTTGCTTGAAGCTTCTTATACTTGGCTTGCATTACTGCAAACTCTTCCAATACTTTACCTATCACTAGGCAGGCATCCCTGCCATGCACTTGCATTTCAGCTGGTGCTATTCCCTCTGTGGGCCTGTACCAATCCTTTAACAACCTAGTAAACTCATCCCCAATAAACTCTCTTCCCCTATCTGTCATTTCAAGGTGTCTAGTTAATCTCTCCCACTCCTCCTGGGAAGCCTTACTAGTGGCAAAACTTCAACAGCTTTGGCAGAAGGTGTCCTCCTCCCCATGGCTAGGGTAGAAGATATTAGGTAACTCACTCATAGGGTCTATCTTTACCATTTGAAAATAAGGGAAGGGGTTATAATAGGCTTTTATTTGCCTTCAGAAGGAAGATCCCCTTAGAAACCTTCTTTTATTTGGCCCAGGTGTCAGGGAAACAATTATATGTGCCAATACTTGGAGTCCTCTAACAATTTCTTGGACTCCATGTACTTGGTCTTAGGCTCCTGCTCTTTGCTCATCCTTGGCTCCTTTATCTTAAGCTCAAGCTCCTGTTGTAACTGTGCTGTTTTAGCAGAGTTACAAGGGGAAAATATTTAGAAGCTAGATAATAATCTTTATTGAGAGATAGTGATTATATAGTCAATGTGAATCAAGGATAACAGGAACATGATTATTGATCACATGGTTGGATGGAAGAAGGGGGTGGCTTAATCCTGGTAATGAGTCAAGCGCCAAAACAAGGATCCACTGTAAGGGATCATCATCTGTTAATGTTGTTGGATTTTTTAATTCAAGTTGACTTCCTAGTCTGGCTTCAAGTGGCTGGAAAATCAGATTGCAGGTCACAAACCTGCTTGTTTGGAACCTTGCTGGCGGGTTGAGCCTGCTGTTTTGACACCCCCAACTGAAGGTTGGCCTCCTCTGGGGGTAGGTTGTCTGGGAGGTTGTCAGGAGCCTGGGCTCTGAACTGGACTAATTATTTGTTCCGTAGCAGGCAGGGCAGTTTCTTGTTGTTTTTGTCTTGCTTTGCAGATTCTCAGGCAATTGTGGTGTAGGGTCTTGTCTTGCTTGCGCTTCCTGATTCCTTGCACAAGGTAAGTGCTATTGTTGTTTACCTTTAGAATGATTGCTGGCCCTACTTTCTTGGGTTGTAGTTTTCTTTTGTCAACATTCATGACCCAAACTTTTTCCCCAACTTCATGTCTATTGCGGATGGGAACAAAGGTTTTTTGCAGATGTTCATTTTTCTATTCTGTTTGTTTGCTTTTGGCCTCTATAACTTGAGGATCTGAGTGTGGGGGGACTTTGCTTGGGATTTCCTGTTTGGGTCCTCTCAATGCTTGAATGATATTTGGCTGTGTGCTGTATACCAACTCAAATGGGCTTTTTCCAGTGGATCTGTTCACTTGAGTTTGGCACACAAGTAGTGCAGTCAGTAGCTACTTATACCAGTCTTCAGGTCTCCCAGTGGTGAGCTTGTCTAAGGCTTGCACAAGGCTGTCATTGAGCCGCTCTACCCGTCCATTGGCCTGTGAGTGGTATGGCGTTGTTACGGTGTGTTTGATCCCATTTTTAGCGAGGTATACATTTGTGGTTTTGGAGGTCAATTCTTTCCCTCAATCAGTTATCACGAGTTCTGGCTTTCTGATCTTGCTGATTATCTCTTTACTAACAAATTGTTGTACATCATTGCCAGTGTGCGCTCTTACTGCTTGGGCTACTGGCCATCTTGTAGCAAAGTCTATGGCGGTGATGATGTATTTCTTATCATTGTGTTTCCCTGGCATGGGGCCAACAACATCAAGGGCCCATACTTTGAAGGGTAGTTGTGTGCAGATGGGAATTACTGACTTTGGAGGGGTTTTGCTCTTGACAAACTTTTTGCATACCTCACATTGGTCTAGGACTTCTTGAACGTCGCAATATAAGGTTGGTCACCAGGCCTTGTGCTTAAGGAACTCATATAGGTTTTGACTCTTGGTGTGTCCGAGGTCTCTGTGATAGCGTAGGATGGCGTCTACCTGCTGATGCGTGGGGATATAGGGAATGATAGTGCCGTCAGACATTTTTCTGTGTAGGGTTCCGTATACGTCAGCAAATAGGTGTTTGTTTTTGATAACTGTTTCCTTTGTTATGTCAGTTGTGCCAGGGGGAAACCCTTGTCCTTTGTTTGTAGTGCTAAGAGAGGCCAGTCTGGGTTAAGCCCATTTCTCCCTCTTGTGGCACGGACATATAGGCGTGAGAGGGCGTCTGCCATGGCAAGCTTGGGACCAGGTTTGTACTGTATGAGCATATTAAATCTCTCTAATAGCTCCATCCAGAGGGCTTGGTGGCAAGATAAATTTTCTTGGGTTTTGAAATATATGAGCGACTTGTGGTTGGTTAATGCTGTGAATTCTTCCTGATGTTCCAGATAACAGCGCAATTTGACTGGGCAGTGTACAATAGCCAAAAGTTCCTTGTTGTGGATAGAGTATTGACACTTGCCATCTGTCAATTTTTGTGATTTGTAAGCTACAGGCAGGAAGTCACCATCATTATTTTTGATTCATAGTACTCACCCAATGAATGCATCTGAGGCATCAGTTTCCATTTGGTATTCCCCATCATGTTTGGGGTATTGCAGGATGGGAGCTGTTGTGATTTTCTCCTTGAGATGTCTAAAACAGAGGTCACGTTGGGGGTCCACACAAACTTGGATTTGGCGCCTGTTATGGCGGATAAGGGGGCAGTCAAAACTCCACAGTCAGGTATGAAGAGGTGTACATAGGTCACCATCCCCAAGAAGGTGTGGAGTTCCAAATTATCCTTGGGTGGCGGCATCTTGCAGATGGCCTGTATCTTTTGACTGTTGGGTTTGATGCCGTCCTTTGAGACTATGTGTCCCAGGAAAGGTAGTTGCTCACGGAAGAACTGGCACTTGGAGGGCTTGGCCAACAGTTTTTGTTGTTCCAGGGTAGCAAAGACTGCCTCTAGGTCTTTGTGGTGCTGTTCCACTGAGGGGCTGTAGATAATGATAATGTCTAGGTAGACTAGGGCATGCTTGCCTATGTGCGGAGAAAACACTTTGTTCATGAAGGTCACAAAGGTGGAGGGGGCATTTGTCATGTCAAAGTTGAGCACCACACACTTATAGGAGCCGTATTTAGTGCAGGAGGCAGTTTTGGGAATGTATTTCTCCTTAATACAAATCTAGTTGTAGCCTGCAGTCAGATCAATCTTGGAGAAGACTGTGGCTCCTCCCAAGGCGTCAAAGAGATTGTCAATCAGTGGTAGTGGATAAAAATTCTTGATGATAACTTTGTTTAGGGCTCAGTAGTCTGTGACTAGACGTAAGGTACCGTCCTTCTTGGCCACAAAGAACACGGTGGCCCCAAAAGGAGACTGTGAGGGGCGGATAAATCCTTTCTCCTTTGCCTCCTTGAGGTAGGCGCGTAGGATGTTGTCTTTGTTTGGGGGTAAGCCTGTAGATGGGGCGTGCTTTGGGGACAGCCCATTTGAGTTGGATGGAGTGTTGGATGTGTTTCTCAGGGGGCAGCCCGGGTAGCGCTTCTTTGAAGATTTCTGGATGGTGGGCCACAATTTTGTGGTCCTGAGGCATGGAGCTATCCTGGTTATTCTTGAAGTGTATGACCTTTTACTGGCAGGAGTACCATTAAATTGCCTTCAGGTTTTCCTTTTTGTCCAGGGTCTCTGTGATGCGCACAAAGACGTGGTTGCGTAGGAGTTGGTCCACTGAGTCAGGGTTGATCTGGTGGTTGACACCTTACACTTGATGGTCAAGACTGGGGTTGTCCAGTCTATGTGAGGATGGTTTTTGTAATCAGTACAACCCCAGTACAATGTCAAACTTTGGGAAGTTGATGACGGGACCTTGGATGGTGAAGTGGAGGTTCTCAAGCATGACAGAGAAGGGGGCAGTTTTCCTTGTTGCTGAAATGTGGTGTTCATCAGCCAGGACCCTGCTTTTAATCTGCAAAGGATTAGTGGCCAGCTTGAACTTGTCCATAAAGCTGATGTTGACTAGGGTTTGATCTTCACCTAAATCCAGGAGTGCTGAGCCTGTGTAACTGAGAAAACAGAAAGGATAGGACATCAGTTTATTGGGATGCCTGGTGATGGTGTACAGTACCAGGGTTCTTTGAGGGCACTTGGATCATTGGGCATTAGTCCACGTCCTCAGGCCAATATTCATTGTTGGGCAAGTCAGGAATAGTCTGAGGAGAGCTTGGCTTGCTTAATGCTCTCCCCGAGCCTTTCCCTTTTCTTGATTGCCTTGCATGGTGGTGATACAGAAATGGGTACAATTTGACTGGCCATTGTTCCAATTTCATGTCCATTTGAACCTGTGGTTTTATGGTTGGTGTTTTTCCTGTTGGTTCCGGGGGCGGTCAAGTGGAGCGCCTGCCTGTGTGGGAGTACTTGGGTCTTTCTTGTTCTCCTGTTTGTGCCTTATGAAGGGCATTGGAGGTTTGTTCCATTTTCTCTGCTTTGCGGTACAGGCTTTGCAGGTTAATCACCTGGTCCAGGTTTATGTGTCTCATCACATGCAACTTGAGGGCGTCATAGTACATGAGACGTGTAGCTGGGGTGTCAAAGGCCATGTCAGATGGTACACAAAGCTGGAGTTCCTCATAGGCGTGGGTGAGTTCCTTCACGGTGCCTGTCTGGGTAATGTTCTTCACTTGGTGTATGATCATGAGCGCTGTATCCTTAAGCACAAATCTTACCAAGAAGTCTTGCTTGAAGGTATCCCAGTTCTTGTTGGTGTGTTCCTTGTGCCACTTGTCACACCAGGTGTCAGCGTCATGGGTCAGATGGATGGAGATTTCTGCAATCCAAAACTGTTGCGGGCATTCCATTTGGGCCAGCTTGCTCTGGGTGGACTGGATCCATGAAGCAGTGTTGTTGTTGTTGGCCCCGGCAAAGGGTTCCAAGGCAGCACTTCTCAGTCTTTGAGCTACGTAGGCGGGCATGGCGTTTTTGTTGGTTGGTTGCAGAATGGAGGAGGGAGCCTGAAAGAGTCCTCATGCAGACATGGTGTTGAAGGCAGGTAGTGGAATCACCATATTCTGGTACAGTACAAAGCCATTGGGTATCTTGGCACCAGGAGTGTACAGGGTCCAGTCAGGCAGGAGGCCAGACATAATTCTGTCAAGGATTTGTTGGCCGTGGCACGTGCGGGCAAAAGGTGGAATTTTCCAAGATAAGGTAGGATGGAGAACCTACCTGTGCTACCAATGTTGTAACTGTGCTGTTTTAGCAGAGTTACAAGGGTGAAATATTTAGAAGCTAGATAATAATCTTTATTGAGAGATAGTGATTATATAGTCAATGTGAATCAAGGATAATAGGAACATGATTGTTGATCACACGGTTGGATGGAAGAAGGGGGTGGCTTGATCCTGGTAATGAGTTAAGCGCCAAAACAAGGTATCCACCGTAAGGGATCATCATCTGTTCCTGTTGTTGGATTTGGTAATTTGAGTTGACTTCCTAGTCTGGCTTCAAGTGGCTGGGTAATTGGATTGTGGGTCACAAATCTGCTTGTTTGGAACCTTGCTGGTGGGTCAAGCCTGCTGTTTTGACACTCCTTAATCTTGGGCTCCTACACCTTTATCTTGGGCTTCTGCTCCCTTATCTTGGTCTCCAGCTCTCTGTATAACTCTATTGACCTTGTTATTCCACTTGTGTGAGAGAGGGGGGCTAAACTAACTAAGTTTGGCTCCCATCCCGGCAAAACAAACCACCAGGATGCCGCCCAGTGGAGGACTGAAACAGCCGCTCAAAAGGGAGACCACAAGGAGGACACAGGAGACAACTGAGGAAAGTAAGCATTCAGCGCCATCAGCGCCAACCCAGTGAGCAGCCAGGGGGTACAAGTGGGAGTGGAAGGGAGCACCACACATGCGCGCAAAGGTGCAGAGGTGCTCTTCTCTAAGCCAAGAGGGGAGGACCTAGGCACCTCCTTGGCCACTGGAGTGGAAGAAGCATGGTCAAGGACCCCCAAATCCAAATCATCACAGGTTAGGCTCTTCATCACAGCCTCCCCAGAATAAAGAAGACTGCCAGGCAAGCTCAGGAGGCTAGAGGGGGCCGCACTCACAAGTTGCGCTGAAGAGGAGAGTTTAAACCACAGGTCTGGCGAGGTGGACCACAAGAGGAGCAAAAAGGGGGCCAGAGAAAATGCAACAAATCTTAAAACTGGGAGTATCATGGGTGGATTCTCCAGGAAATTCTGAGAAGAGTGGTGTAATTTTTTGATAAACTTTGGTCAAATTTGGGGACAACAGGGGCAGCCACAAGAAAAGAACCAAAGTAGGATCAGGAAGGGTTTGGGGAGCTTGGCGGTGTGCTCGGGCGACTTTAAAGTGACCAGGAATGAAAGCGGGTTCAAAATTGAATATTTTTAGAGAAAAATACAAGATAAAGTAAGTTTTTATATTGGATTTAACTAAAAACTTTAGGCTCAAGCGTAAAACTTTAAAAGCAAAAGCGAAAACCGAAACGCTATACGCTGGAGCCAAATTTAAGGGTTCCAGAAGAGAGAGCAGGTTCAAACCGGGGCGGGTAAAGGTAATGTTAAAGACATCTACTATCACTTTAACACTTTTAGCTGAGAGGATCAAACAAAGACCCAAACAACCCAAACTGAAAATTAGTGTAGAGAAAAACCCAAAACTTTTAATAATTGAGAATTGACAAGCAGGGGACTCAAAGTCCCCTGGCCTTGTTAAAAGGGGTGGGATTAACAGAATTTGGTCACATGGCTTCCAATGTGGCTTTTTATTGGGCAGAGGAGAATATTTGCTGACCAGGGCCAGGGGGACTGGAGGGTTCCAGTGTAATTTCCTCAACTCCCTCTGATTGGCTGGAAGGTAATGCAAGCATTTCAGATTTAGTTGGCTTTGTAGTTGTTGATGTGGCCCCATTTGATTGGGCATTCCTAATTGTCTTTAAAAGCGGACAATACCATGCCAATAAATAGTCCAAATTAACTAGTGTTTCTTCCCAAGTTGGAGCAACCAGAGCTGGGGGTCCTGCAGGATATGCCAACACAAATCTTTCATCCACTGTGTGAGCTAAATCATTGAGGGAATTTAGTGGTTTTGCTGGGCTTGGTGCAGTCTTTTTTGTGCGACGAGGAAATACAGTCCTATCCAAGGCCAAAGGGGGCAGTGAATTTACAACTTGATTCAGTCCCTGAAAAGTCTCAGACTGAACCCCCTTTTATATCTTCTTGTTTCAGTACTTGTTTCTCTCAAAACTCTGGTTTTTCCCAGTTTAAACTATCCTGTTTCTTCTGCTCTACAATATATCAAACCTTTTAACTTAATTCAGCCAATTAAAATCCTGTTTTCCTGCTTAATTTCCTCATTCTTTAGGCTTAAATCCTTCAGTTAAAGTCCTTAAAAAAGTGACCAAACAGGCTTTGACCTGCATCCAATCATGTGTCTGGATTCAACTGTTTTTTCAAAACATTTACCCAAATGACTTGCTCTTGACCCTGGTTCAAACCTGGTGCTGTCTTGCTCCAGATAAACAACTGCTTTGTGTTTTGAACAATTTTGCTGTGATTCCTGTCATGTTTTTCCAGGCAAACTTGAGCGCTTCCACATATGTTTTACTTAGGGGATTTTCAAACCCTAACTTTTCAACATTTCCCCAAGTTTCTCTGTGTTTTCTCAGCATTTTAGCCTTGAATTTTACCTGTTACTTGCTTCTCACATCTCTCAATCATTTTGGCAAATCTCCAGCCTTTGTGAACAGTTGTTCTGTCCTGTTTATGGTCTCTTTGACTCCTCTTTACTCAATCATTTTTTTATAAATTCACAGTCCATTTTCTGTAAATTATTTCCTTTTTCTTTCTTATTTTTACAAGATATTTATCTAAATCTTTTTATCATATCTTTTTGAAAGTTTAATTAATTCTTTTACTGCTTCTTTCTTATCATCAATCCTGCTTCCAATAGTCCAAATTCAACATTCTGGCTCCTACATCTACTTCTTCTGGTTTTCCTTAACCATCCTTCAATTCTTTAGCTAGTCCTTCTCCATAATCTTCTGATCCTTCATCTAGTCCTTTTCCATGATCTTCTAGACCATCAGCTAGTTCTTCCTAGTTTATCAGCTAGTCTTTTCTATGAAACACTTAGGTTTCTGTCAGGGATTCATTCCTGAGGAAGGAAAGAACCCAAGTAGTGTAGGAGAGCAGACAGACAAATTTCCACAAGAGAGGAACCCACAGGAATCCCAATCATTAAGGTGTTGACTAGATATCCCCATAATTTGTATGAACCCAAGAATGGAGAAAAATGGGTTAACCCATAATATACGGCAACATAGGCTAAAACATACCAAGGAGCTCCTGGTCAGATAACTGGAGGAGGCAAAGAAGCCATAGGCATTGTTTTGTAATAGGTAGGAGGAAATCAATGCTTGGTGTAAAGGTAATCCCAAGCCAAGGTCTTTGTACCATCTTTGACTCAGATGTTAAAATCAAATTCATGAACTTCAGCAACAGGGTTCCAAGATACTAAACAGAACAGAAGCAGAAAGAAATTCTGCTTCCAGATCATTGGGAGGTTAAATTTGATTCTACTAATTTACTAGGTAAAAAATATAGAAGCAAGATTTATTATCCAAAATTTTAAGACGTTAGAGCACTGGGGAAACCCCAAGTGCTACTTACTAAATACTTGGAGTTTGACTTTGGAGAGTGGAATAATGTGAGGTGGAATTTGGTGTGCCTTGTTTATCCTTTGAGTAGTGTCTGGTTAGTCACTTTGGCTTTTATGCCGCTCTGCATACTTCAGTATGCAGCTAGCAGCAGCCAAACCTGCTGGTTAGAGTAGGATTATTAGGCTCTGTGTATTGGCTTGGGCATAGCTTGGGTGAACTAGATTTGTGATTTGGACTTTGGCTGCATCATCATTTCCCTTCTGGGCATTTAATTGATTGCTTGGCACCCTGAGTTCTGTTGGTAGTTTATTATTGGTCATTATGGTTCTGGTTGGTTTCTGATTGATTTTAAACTTTTTTTGAAGCCCAAGAAGTGATTTTTTTGGTTCATTAGTTCTCAAAAGCGTAAAGAAACCTACTTTTTCTTTTGCAAGGCTTGGCAATTTTGTATTTAATGTATATACTAATTTACCATTATCTTTTGAGCGTTGAGTAAGGGAAGTTGTGGGTTCAAATCTGAGGGGTAAGCAACTGTCTTCAAGCTTTCCTGACGCTTCTCTTTACCTAGGTGTTAGGGATCCACTCATTGGGAAGCCTTTCCCCAATTGAATGGAGAAAAGCTCCCAAATTGAATTTGATCAGAGTGGAACCTATTGGAATTCCTATCATTAGCATATGTAGAAGGTGACCAAATAGACGGAATCTTCCAAAGAAGGGAGTGGAGTGGTTGAGAAGAAAGTAAACACTGGTGTACCCCAAGACTAACCAGGGGCCTTGGGGTGGATGATTGGTGGGAATTGAGCAGTTTCAACATAAGGGGCATGTCTTTGACGTGGACCAAAACAATACCAAATTGAGTCTTCAGATTTGTCAGTAGGAGTTGGTTCAGGTTTTTTGAAGTTAACATTTGCTCGTCTGTAATTGATTAACACACACAAAGTCCAAACAAGGAAGATGAAATTCATGTTTGTTGGGGGAACCTTTATAATCTACTAATCAAGTGTTTAGAATTGAGAATATAGATTTATTGATTGACAGGAAATAAAGAAATTATTGGAGCACTTAGCTCAAGGGAAAATGTCTAGTTTAAATACTGAAATAATTTGGGGATGAATCATGTCAAAACCGCAGGCTTGACCCGCCAGCAAGGTTCCAACCAAGCAGGTTTGTGACCCGCAATCTGATTACCTGGTCACTCAAAGCCAGACTAGGAAGTCAACTTGGATTACCAAATCCATCAACATGAACAGATGATGATCCTTCACGGTGGATACCTCAATTTGGCGCTTGACTCATTAGCAGGATCAGGCCACCCCCTTCTGCAATCCAACTGTGTGATCACCAATCATGTTCCTGCTATCCATTGATTCACAATAGCTAAATAATCACTATCTCACAATAAAGATTACCATCTATCTTCTAAATATTTTCCCCTTGTAACTCTGCTAAAACAGCACAGTTACAACATTGGTAGCAGAAGTAGGTTCTCCATCCTACCTTATCTTAAAAATTCTGCCTGTTGCCCGCACACGCCACGGCCAACAAATCCTTGACAGAATTATGTCTGGCCTCCCGCCCAGCTGGACACTGTATGCTCCTGGTACCAAGATACCTGATGGCTTTATCCTCTACCAAAACACGGTGATCCCACTACCTGCCTTCAACGCCCTGTCCGCCCAAGGGTTCTTTCAGGCGCCCTCCTTGGTGCCACAACCAGTGGACAAAACCACCATGCCCGCCTATGTTGCACAAAGACTTTACAGCGCCGCCTTGGAGCCCTTTGCAGGGGCCAACAACGACAATGCTGCTGCATAGATCCAGTCCGCCCAAAGCAAGCTGGCTCAGATGGAATGCCCACAGCAATTTTGGATTGCAGAGATTTCCATTTGTCTGACCCATGACACTGGCACCTGGTGTGACAAGTGGCACAAAGAGCACACTGATAATAATTGGGACACCTTCAAACAGGACTTCTTGGCAAGATTTGTGCTTAAGGATACGGCACTCATGATAATATGCCAAGTAAAGAACCTGACCCAGACAGGCACCATTAAAGAACTCACCCGCGCCTACAAGGAACTCTGTCTCTGTGCCTCATCTAACATGGCCTTTGACACCCCAGCAACACATCTCATGTACTATGACGCTCTCAAGTTGCACGTAATGATACATGTGAACCTGGACCAGGTTACAAACCTGCAAAGCCTGAACTGTGAAGCAGAAAAAGCGGAACAAACGTCTAACGCCCTACACAAGGCACAGACTGGGAAACAAGAAAGACCCAAGGACTCACATTCAAGTGGGCGCTCCTCTCGACCACCTCCTGGAGGCAACAGTAACAACAACAACCACAAGCCCACAAACTCAAATGGAAATGGGAATGGGAATAACAACCAATCAAATTGTACCCATTTCTGTGTCACTGCCACCCAAGGCAACCAAGATGAGGGAAAAGCCTGGGGAGAGCACTAAGCAAGCCAAGCTCTCCCTGCGCAACTCCTGACTCGCCCAACAATGAATACTGGCCCAAGGACGTGGACCAATGATCCAAGTACCCTCAGAAGACCCGGTACTATACACCATTGCCAGACATCCCAATAAATTGATGTCTTACCCTTTCTGCTTTTTCAGTTACACAGGCTCAGCACTCTTGGACTCGGGCGCAGATCAAACCTTAGTCAACAGCAGCTTTGTGGATAAATTCAAGCTGGCCACTAATCCTTTGTGGATTAAAAACGTTGTCCTGGCTGATGAACATCACATTGCCGTGACAAAAGAAACTGCTCCCTTCTCCGCCATGCTTGAGAATCTCCACTCCACCATCCAGGGTCCCGTCATTGACTTCCCCAAGTTTGAAATTGTACTGGGACTAGACTGGTTACAGAGAAACAACCCTCACATGGACTGGGCGACCTCAGTGCTGACCATCAAGCGTGAAGGTGTCAACCACCAAATCTACCCAGACTCTGTAGACCAGCTCCTATGATACCACGTCTTTGTACGCATCACAGAGACTTTGGACGAGAAGAAAACCTGAAAGCAATTGACTGGGACTCCTGCCAGTATGAAATCATACACTTTAAGGATCACCAGGACACCTCCACACCGCAAGATTGTGACATTGTGGCCCGGCACCCAGAAATCTTCAAGGAGGCTTTACCTGGGCTACCCCCTGAGAAGCACATCCAACACTCTATCCAACTCAAGGGGGCTGTACCCAAGGCACACCTCATTTACAGGCTGACCCCAAACAAGGACAACGCCCTGCGCGCCTATCTCAAGGAGGCCCTGGAAAAAGGACTTATCCGCCCCTCACAGTCTCCCTTTGGGGCCGCCGTATTCTTTGTGGCTAAAAAGAACAGTACCTTACACCTGGTCACAGACTACTGCGCCTTGAACAAAGTCACCATTAAGAATTGCTACCCATTACCACTGATTGACAATCTCTTTGATGCCTTGGGAGGAGCCTCTGTCTTCTCCAAGATCAATCTAACCGCAGGCTACAACCAGATTTGCATCAAGGAGGAAGACATCCCCAAGACAGCCTTCTGCACTAAGTATGGTTCTTACAAATGTGCGGTACTCAACTTTGGCTGACCAATGCCCCGTCCACCTTTGTGACCTTCATGAACAAAGTGTTTGCGCCACACATAGGCAGACACGCCCTTGTGTACCTGGATGATATCATTATCTACAGCCCCTTGGTAGAACAGCATCACAAAGACCTGAAGGAAGTCTTTGCAGCCCTGGCATAACACAAACTGTTGGCCAAGCTCTCCAAATGCCAGTTCTTCCGAGAGCAACTACCCTTCTTGGGACACATAGTCTCAAAAGACAGCATCAAACCCGACAGTCAGAAGATACAAGTCATCTGCAAGATGCCACCTCCCAAGGACAAATCAGAACTCCACACCTTCTTGGGAATGGTGGCCTATATATAACGCTTCATACCCAACTGTGGCGTCTTGACCTCCCCCCTTGTCCGCCATAACAGGCGCCAAGTCCAATTTTGTATGGACCCCCCAACGCAACCTCTGTTTCAGACGTCTCAAGGAAAAGCTCACGGCAGCACCCATCTTACAATACCCCAAACAGACGGAGAATACCAGATGGAAACTGACGCTTCAGATGCATCCATTGGGGAAGTACTACAAATCAAGAATAGTGATGGTGATTTTCTGCCCGTAGCCTACAAGTCACGCAAATTGACAGATGGCAAGTGTCAATACCCAATCCACAACAAAGAACTGTTGGCCATCATACACTGCCTAGTCAAATGGTGCTGTTACCTGGAACTGCAGAAAGAATTCACAGCACTAACCAATCATAAGTAGCTCATCTATTTCAAGACACAAGCAACCTGTCACGTTGCCAATTGTGGTGGATGGAAATCTTAGAAAGGTTTAACATGCTCATCCAATATAAGCCTGGGGCCAAACTTGTCATGTCAGACGCCCTGTCCCGCCTGTATGTCCGCGCTTCTAGGGGAGAGAATGGGCTCAACCCAGACTGGCCTCTCCTAGTGCTCTGTACAAAATACAAAGGGTTCCCCACAGTCACAACCAATATCACCAAAGAAATGGTCATCAAGAATGAGCACCCCTTTGCTGATGTATACAGGACTCTTCACAGAAAAATGTCAGATGGCACAACTATTCCCAACATTCCCACACATCAACGAGTTGATACCATTCTTTGTTACCACAGAGATCTTGGACATACTAAGAGCCAAAATCTATACAAATTCCTAAAACATAAAGCCTGGTGGCCAACCCTATACCGCAATGTCCAGGAAGTGTTAGAACAGTGCAAGGTCTGCAAAAAGTTTGCCAAAAGCAAAACTCCGCCTAAGTCTGTACTCCCCATTCAAACCCAACTATTGTTCAAAGTATGGGCTCTTGACATTGTGGGCCCCATGCCAGGAAAGCACAATGACAAAAAATACATCATCACAGCCATTAATTTTGCGACAAGGTGGCCAGTAGCCCAAGCAGTGAAAACACACACCAGTAACAATGTCTGACAATTCATTGGCAAGGAAATAATCAGCAGATTTGGAAAGCCAGAACTCCTGATAATCAATGAGGGCAAAGAATTAACCTCCAAAAACACCAACATGTACCTCGCCAAAAATGGGGTCAAACACACTGTCACAACACCATACCACCCACAGGCCAATGGACGCGTAGAGCGGCTTAATGGTAGCCTCGTGCAAGCCCTAGCCAAACTCACCGCCAGGAGACCTGAAGACTGGTATAAGCAGCTACCAACTGCATTACTTGTGTGCCAAACCCAAGGAACAGATCCACCGGGAAAAGCCCGTTTGAACTGGTATATGGCACACAGCCAAATATCATTCAAGCATTGACAGGACCCAAACTGGAAATTCCAAGTCAAGTCCCCCCTTGCTCAGATCCTCAAGTAATAGAGGCCAACAGCAAACAAGCAGCCAAAGAAAAGGAACGCTTACAAAAGACCTTCATCCCCATTCGTCAAAGACATGAAGTCAGGGACAAAGTCTGGGTCATGAATGTCAACAAAAGCAAACTACAACCCAAAAAAGTAGGACCAGTGATCATTCTAAAGGTAAACAACAATAACACTTACCTTGTGCAAGAGCCCGGGAAACGCAAGCAAGACAAGACCTTACACCACAACCGCCTACAACCCTGCAAAGCAAGACAGAAACAACGTGAAACCGCCCTGCCTGCCACCAAACAACAACTGGTTTAGTATGGCGCCCGGGCTCCTGACAACCTGCCTCCAGAGGAGGCTGACTTTCAGCCGGGGGGAGGTGTCAAAACCGCAGGCTCAACCCGCCAGCAAGGTTCCAACCAAGCAGGTTTGTGACCCGCAATCTGATTACCTGGTCACTCAAAGCCAGACTAGGAAGTCAACTTGGATTACCAAATCCATCAACATGAACAGATGATGATCCTTCACAGTGGATACCTCAATTTGGCGCTTGACTCATTAGCAGGATCAAGCCACCCCCTTCTGCCATCCAACCGTGTGATCACCAATCATGTTCCTGCTATCCATTGATTCACAATAGCTATATAATCACTACCTCACAATAAAGATTATTATCTATCTTCTAAATATTTCCCCCGTGTAACTCTGCTAAAACAGCACAGTTATGACAATCATAGAGTTTACCCGGCCAACCTGCAAGTGTGGGGTAGAAGTATTGCCTTGCAGGCCTGCAGCAAGCTGAAGGCTGCAATGCAAGAAGAGGCAGGTTGGAATATTGTATTGCAGTATTGTACCTCACTTAGGTCGGGTATGGTATCTGGAGCTGGATGTACAGTATTGCAGTGGCTTGGGTAGTATTCTGGGTTTGATTGGTCCTCTAGGTCCCTGGAAGTCTGAATTGGGCAGTTTACACATTTAAATTGTGGTTGATTGGTTGCACTGTGGTTTTTGGAGCTATAATTTAATGCTGATTTGGTCTGGTTGTTGGAGTGGTTTTTCAAGGCCTTGATTTCCAGTTTTAAAGTGGAATTTATATATTGTTTTAGGTTTTTGAGATTAATTTGCTTCCGTGCTTGTTTTTGCTTAGAACGCATTTGTTTATTGATTTCAAATGTGTTTTCAGATAATTTAAATTAATAGTTCCGTTATCCCACTTAGATTTTAAATCTGCATTTAAAAATGTAGTTTTCTGGTCTAAAGCTGTATCCAGAAAGCTTATGTGTGTCTTGATATTTGTGTAAGGTATGGAATTCCTTACACTAGGTCACCATAATTGAAATCCAGGATCCCCAGAACCTGAAGTTCATTATTTATCTTGAATATCTTAAACATGTGAGGTAGCCAGGGTTTAGGAATTGTTTTGACTTCATGAATATGGTCTAAAAGGCCAAAGTTTCCTGTTTCTGTCCCAACTGTGCCAATTATATTTAGGTTGTAAGAATTTTTGATCCTTACATTTTCATTCCTTGTTTGCCTGAACTACCAAGGTTTCATCCTTACCAATATCCTCTGGTCCTTCAACTAGTCTTCACTGTGGTCATCCAGTCCTTATTACTAGTTTTCATTGTGATCTTTTCCTCTGAACATATTTTGATTCCAATTTCAGTCCCTATTACTAACACCTCAGACTCAGGCAATAAGTCTTCATCAAGTGAGTTAGCTTTTGACTGGGCCCCATAAGTGACCAACACTATACACCATCAACCACAGACAATCCTCATGTCTGTGCAGTTTTTTTACTCACTCAAGTGGTTAGTCCTGAGCTTTCAAGCGCAAAGTAACCAACTTTACTTCCCAGAGGCCTGATCATCATCAAGTTCTGCAGCTACTTCCCTGAGCAGCTACC
Source organism: Entomophthora muscae (assembly GCA_014839935.2). NCBI lineage: Eukaryota > Fungi > Entomophthoromycota > Entomophthoromycetes > Entomophthorales > Entomophthoraceae > Entomophthora > Entomophthora muscae. The sequence goes on from QTSX02005792.1 coordinate 70,039, forward strand.
CTGATGACACCTCTGAGCATATACATGCCCCCAATAGTAGCTTCAGGACCTCCCCAAAACCTCCAAAGAAACACAGACAAGGATCCCTTACCAGTCCATTAAGTAAGAGCCCCACTTACAGACCTTCTGCAAGTGGCCAAGGGATCCTTTTGAGATATCTCAGCTCATCCCTTCCTAGTATCTCTTTGTTAACTACTAAACTATATCATCCTCCAGCCCTAATAGTCACCAGTTACCTACTAGCCTGGGCACTATCTTTCCCCAGTAGCTCTATGTTACCTACTGGGGTTGGATCTCCTCCTCTCCTAGTAATCTATGTTACCTACTATGTTAGAACCTCATCCAGCCCTGGTATCCATCAGTTCCCTACCAGGCTACAACATCCTTCAATAATCTAGCAGTCATCAATTACCTACTAGGTTGACCTTATCTTTTTTAATAGCTAATGTTACCTACTAGGCCTCTACCTATCCCAAAACCACTACACTTTGCAAACTTTAATCATAGAGTCTTTATTATGGCTAAATCAGCCCTCTCCTGCACAACAGCTTCCATGTGGACCATCATAGAGCCCCCAGTGGATTGTGAGATACATTGTCAGTGGGGGAGTAATCTTGGTTGAAGCACCTCCCTTGCCCCCTGCTTGTTGTCTGGTACCAAGATTGGCTCTTCTAGCAGGTCTGGAAAGTTGTGTATGAAACCCTCTAGACAGGTATGGCACAGCAGGGGTAAAATCAATTATTATGGAGTCTTTTGGTGTTTCCTTGGTCATCCTTGAGTTGGTAGATATGGTTGTTGTAGACGGCAGCAACTTGGAAGGTCCCAAGATGATTAGGCTTGATTTTTTCAGAATTAGGCTTGAGAGTGTACACAAGATCCCCTAAGGCATATCTTGCCTCAAGGTTTCTTGTTGCCCCTTTGATACATTTTTGTTCAAGATTGTGGGATTTGGCCTATCACTGGGCTAATGAGGAAGTGACTGTGAGAGGTGGCTTAATTGAGACAGTTGGCTTCAGTTTCCCCTCATCTATTCCTGTAATGCCATTAGGAGCGCCAAAAGCCAGCGCACTAGGACTGAAGCCAGTGCCACAGTGTAAGGTCTGAAGGCTTGGGGTAGGAGCTGTAAACTAAAGCCTTTAAACCAAGGATGTTTATATTTGTCAATTATAAAAAGGTAGTCAAGTTTTGCAATACCAACTGCACTAAGGCTCCTAAGAGCTTATACAAAGTAAAATAAGGACTAAGGCAATTTATTAACCCTAAGAAAATAAAATTGAGACCAGTCTTAATGACTGATGATTTGGTTAAAAAGTCAATTTCTAAGTCTGGGAAATGGTCTATGCTAAAAGGAGGATTGAAGCTATCAACAACTAAATTATGAGCACCAATATAAAAGTTGCCTAACTGGTGAAGAACTAAATCAAAAGGAATCATGAAAACTAAGATGGAGCTAAGAATAAAATTTGAAAGGAAAACACAAGCTGCAAAACCTAACAAGTACCTTTTTGGGGTGCAAGTCAAAGAATCTCAACTTGAGTTGAGACTGAGTAAAACTCAGGCTTTTATTTCAAGTCTGGTTTGAGGTGAAGATAAAGGGGATGGTGGCTAACCAAGAGTAGTTATTTGGGCAAGAAAATAAAGAGCAAAGTACAGCACATATTTTTGGCATCTTAGTCTCAAAAGATTAGACAATGTTAAAGGAGAGGCAAGGTAAACTGCAGTTGAAAGTTTGTTTTTAACCAAAATGAAGAGTGGAGGCAGAAGGACGGGAAAAACTCAATCCGAAGTGCTGACGTGAGCAGGAAGAGAAGCGAGGCAAAAAGCAAAAGGTAATTGGTTTAAGACTTAGCTTAAACTAACTTGTGCATAGGTATCAGGTTTGAAACTTGTTTGTGAAGCAAAACATAAGCTTAAAAGATGCAACTAACCGTTAATTTAGGTTGATTTAACCGGCAAAGGCAAGGAAAAGCAGGGGAGTGGTAAAAAGGATAAACTATAGGGATTAAATCCCAAAATAAAGAGAATAGTCCAAGTTCAAATTCCTGATAAAAAATACTAGCAGCAGATAATAAAAAGGAGGATCATGACACACAGTTGACTCTGGCTTGTAGGATGAGTAGAACAGTGAGAAGATGTTTGGTCCAGGTTGTTTTGAGTGCTCCTACAATAACTTGGCAATGAGTTGGACTAGGGAACCATTTAGGCGCTCTACACTTCTGTTGTGTTGGGGGTAATATGGAGTGATGACCACTTGTTAAAGGGAATTTTTCACACATACACCTTCACAATGTGCCCTACAAGTTTGGGTCCATCATCCGTGATAAGAAGTTTGGGTTGCCCAAAGCGGGCCACAATCTCCTTGCCAAGGAAGCAAGTGATAGTGGTGGCAATATGGTTGGTGGTTGCCCACGCTAATGGCCAACAGGTGAAGTAGTCAATGGCCTTAATGATGTACTTCTTGCATAGTCTGTCTTTGGGGAGAGGTCTCACAATGTTGAGGGGCCACTGCTCAAAGGGTTACATGGCTTTGATAGGTAAGACATACTTGGGAGGTGCAGGTTTAGACATGTTCTTTTTGCACAGCACACATGTTTCAAGGAGGTCCAAGATGTCTTGGCGCATATGGGGCCACCAAACCTTATAGTTCATGATTTTAAAGAAGTTACATCCTCTGATGTGACCCAAGGTGCAGTAATAATGTAGTATGGCATCTTCTCTTTGTATTGTGGGAATGTAAGGCATCTTTTTTCCTGTCTCTGCCCGGCAACAGATGTTGCCGGCATCATTGGTGAACTGACTCTTGTTATCCTTCAGCTTGGAAAGAGTTATGGAATTAAGAAATTTTTAACAGGTGGCTTCAGGAAGCAGGTAAAGCATTGGCCAGTCTGGGTCTAAGCTGTTGTCCCCCGTGATGGACACCACATATAACCTGGAGAGGGCGTCAGCTGTGACAAGTTCCTTTCTAGGCTTGTACTCAATGCACAACTGGTAGGGGGATAGACGCTCAACCCATCCTGCTTGGTGGTGTGTCAAGTGGAACTGTGTGTTGAAATACTGAAGTGACTTGTGATCTTTCAGGACGCGAGGTGAAAAGGTAGTCCCTTCCAGGTAACAGCGCCATTTCTCAATGCAGTGCACAATTGCTGCCAACTCTTTGTCATGTATGGGGTAGTGTTGCTCTGAGTCAGTAAGCTTCCTGGATTTGTAGGCCACAGGGATAAAGACACTTTTGTCAGTTTCCACCCTTAGCACGTCCCCTAAGGCTCTGTCAGAGGCGTCAATCTCAAGTTCAAAATGCCAATTCCAATTGGGGAACTGCAATACAGGTGCAGTTGTAAGTCTTTGCTTCAATGTCTCAAAGGCTTGATCTTGGGAAGGGGTCCAATAGAAGCGCTATTTGGTGTTTAAGAGCTCAGTGAGAGGTGCAATTAGCTCTCTGCAATTAGGGATAAACTTGCACACGCAGGCAACCATGCCTAAGAAGGTACACACCTGGCCCACATCAGTGGGAGGTGGCATGCTTTTGATTGCCTTGATCTTGGAGGGGTCAGGCTTTATCCCTTGGGCAGAGATGGTGTGCCCAATAAATAGCAACTCTGACCATAGAAACTCACTTTTAGAGGGTTTGGCCTTCAGCTGATGCTTGAAAAGGGTATTAAAGACAGCACAGAGGTTATAGAGGTGACTGGTTTGATCCTGTCTGCATAAAAATTGCTGTCTAGGTAAACCACAACAAACTTTCCTACCAGGTCATCAAAGGCCTTTTTCATAAGCATTGTAAAGCTGGATGGTGTGTTAGTCATGCCAAAATTTGTTACACACGCTCAAATGACCCATAGTGTGTTTGAAAGACTGTTTTTATCTCATCCCTGAGAGCAATCCTGACCTGTTTATACCCCAAAATGAGATCAATTTTACTAAAGACTTTTGCATCCTCAAGTGTATCAAACAGATCATTGATTAAAGGTAGGGGTACTAATTCTTACATTGACTTTGTTTAGGGTGCAGTAATCTGTGACTAGGCAGAGTGAACCACCTTTTTTGGCCACAAAGAATACTGCAGCTCCTTACAGGGGGGAGGGGAAGTATAAAGCCCTTGTCTAAGGCATCTACAAGGTGTTAAAAGAGAGTTTTGTCTTCCTTTGGAGTTAGATGATAGAATGAATGGGCCTTTTTTAAAGACCCTTGTAACTTAACGGTTTGTTGTATCTCTGGAGGTGGATGTAACTGGTCTAGTGGCTTTATAAATACATCCTTAAACTTTTTGAGCAGTTCCTGCAAACTGGTGGTGGTGGATTATTTAGAGGGGAAGGAAAATAGGGTTCAGAGTGAATAACCTCATCCAAACATTGGTTGAAGTCCAACTTGCCCCCTTTGAATTCATAGGAGCCTTTCTCTTTTATCTGTAAAAAGGCAGTGTCATGGAGTAGTTTGTTTATCTCAATAGGGTAGATTTTAAAACTACCACCATTTCTTCTTGTAGTGATGCTGCAGGTGTTCCAGTTGGTGTGAGGAAAGTTGTGGTGTAGCCAGTCTAAACCTGTAATCACATTGTGTCTGAGGCCACTCATGATGGGTCCAGATAGCCTGACCTGAACATTGCCCCTTTTTACTAAGAAGTTTATCATTTCATGGGTGATGGCAACTCTGCAGGAGTCTACTATGTATACTGCTTTGAACTGGCAGAGTACTTGGTCTATTTGTTGGGAGTCAGCAAATTCCTGGTTATCATAGTGTGATCAGCCCTAGTGTCTACCAGGAGCTTGTGGTATTTCCACAGAAGCAAAAGGGGTAATCCAATTGAGTGATTTTATTTGATGAATGACTGACTTAGAGGACAGGCTCATCACTGTGAACTTGGAATATGTCTAAGGTTTTAACCTTGTGTATGTTGTAGTCACGTGGATTCTTAGCAAGGAGAGATTGGGAGTGTGGGTCAAGCAGGGTTGCAGAGCCTCTCATGTCTACAACCCCTAGTCTTTTTCTGAACTCTCAATCTGTGCTAACTGAAGCTTCCCCTCATGAGGGAGCTTGTTGGCATTATTCTGCTGGCAGGGCTGGTGGTGTCCTACTTGACTGTGGATACTACCAGGCATGGGGTGAGGTTGAGGGGGCGCGTTGTTGGACCCTTGAAAGCCCATTGTGGCTTGGTTGTTTGCTTCTGCAATAGCCTTATAACAATGTCAATGGAGGTGGAACTGTAAGAGTTAAATGGCGAGCGGTGCTATTCAGAGAAAAACAATGAGGGTAAATTAAATAAATTATTAGCTGTTTAAGCAACACTAAGCCAAATTGAGTGGATGGGCTCACTAATTTCAAGCCTTTGGAGGTATAGCAGAAGGTGGCCACTAAGACAGAGATTGAGAAGAGCATTTGGAGCAGGAAATTAGAGATTGAAGATGTAGGGGACACCAAGTACAGGGCAGGCCAGGGGACCGCAAAGGAATTGGCAGTCAAGTGGAATAGGACAGAGGAGACATTGTCAACAACAGGGGCCAGAAGGCCCAAGTATTCCAACATAGATATCAAACTTCTTTATTGTATTTTCACCAGGGATATTTAGCTATCTAGAAACAAGTTTCTAGAGGGGAAATGGGAAAGACTTAAGGGAGTTTTGGATGGGGCAGGAGGGTATTCTGTGGCTTCTGATTGGCTGGCAAGAATATTTTCAGTAGTTGATGGTCTTGCATTGGAATTTGAGTCAATGACGTCATAATTCAAAAAAAATTGGCAACCAGCGGGCCGAGTGCTGCCATCCCCAAATAGTGTATAACGCGTAATTTTCTTGTCATAATTATTTGGGGACAAATAAGGCAGGTCCAGATTTTTGAGGGCTATTTGGGCAACCCCAGCTTTGACCCATTTTTGTCTATGACAGCATTTAAGTTGCCAATTTCTTTTAAGGGCTTGGCTGCAGTTCTTTGCTGATTTTGGGTTTTACGAGGGCGCACTATTCCTTCCATTTGATTTTCTACCATAATAGGAACATCCTACAGGCACCCATTTATATATATTGGGTTTCAACCTGTTGATAATAAGAGTGAGAAGCATGAATTTTCCATCAGTAATGGCTTCTGGGGTGGCGGCAAGTGCTTATTGCCAAGCGTTAAGGTACTAAGGGGTGCTTCCTGTTTGTTTGATGGCAAGGGGGTCTCACAACAATGGGTGAAAATGTTTCACTGTAGCAGGACTTGGCAGTGTCTCTGAACGGTGCCCAGGTGACCTCAGGCTCTTGACTGGCCCACATAGTGAATTTTATGGCGGCAGGCCCAGTGAGACACCCTGACGCTGTGGCAACCCACATGGGTTTGAGTACTTGAAAAATTCAGAGGCATTTTCTGTGGAATGTAGCTAACTTACAATGTTGGCATCTTCTACACTATCTGCAAAGAGCTCTAACTGTAAGTTCAGTGTGCATTGTGACATATCAGACTGGGGTGGGATGTTACTGATGTTGTGGTGTCCTAGGCAGAGTTGGTTGTAGACACTGGTGAGCACTAGTTGGTCTTGGTATACAACAACCTTCTGGTATGTCCTCATCAAGGATGTGTAAGAAGGTCTCTTAGTGAGGTGTAGCCATACAGCTAGCACCCTTTCCTTTCTTGGGGAGGATTTTCTTAAATGTATGCTGTTAATTGAACCTACTGCTGCTACCACTGTTACAGCTGAACCAATTATAGTTCAGTATTTAGATTGGGGAAGACAAAAGTCCAATAGAAAGGACAAGAATAGGCATAAGATAATGTTTAATTAAAGAATAACATGGATATATAATATTTCAAGAAGCCACAGATCCATCAGGAGTGGCCCTGGGGCAGGTTTGGTATAAGAGTTTGGGCTGGGAGCATATTAAGCAAGGGATCAATGCGTAAAATTAGCATCACTTTTAATTGGAACATAATGCCCATAATATGACATTGTCCAAAGGATTCTCTATACCTTTAGTTATATTATGGGGTGTCTCTTCAAGAACCCCCTGTGTGTTGTGAGATACTTTAGCAGATGGGGGAGTAATCTCAGCTGCAACATATGTTTGATAAGTCTGCTAAGATAAATTTAAGAGTGTTAAATATATAAAATTTTGGACTGATAATGGTAATCATTTGAGATGTCATAGGTTCTTATATTATTTTTTTAAAGAGGTACCTAGAATTATAAAAGGATCAATTAAGTTCAATAGATTTGTAGAGTGCCATGGAAAAATTATTATTGATGGCCATTTTGGTGTATTATCTAAAATATTTAAATAAAAAGAAAATATGATGTATATAGATAATAAACATGATCTCAGAATGGTTTTTGAGAGAGAGGAGAAAGCAAGGGTTTATATGAGTCACTTGTAGATAATTCAGATGATTCCCAAAAAAAAACTTTTTTACATTTATGATAGAAAATCTAGGCCTAAAAAAGCTGGCTTGAAGTCAAAGATTTTTATGTTAATATTTCATATTTAATGAAAGATGGTGAGATTTAAATTTCACTTTTGACATTTGAGGATGTTGAGGAGCCTTCCAAAACAAATTATTTTGCAAAGTTCTGTACATGTGACAGAGAAACAAAGAGAGCTGATACTACTAAAAGATTAGTGGACATGTTCATAAGGTTGGGTGCATTACAAAACTTTTTTTATATGGCAAACAGTCCTTTAAATACAACAACTTTTTTTCTAAAAACAACTAAGAAATTAATTATATGAGCCAAAGATAGGGTAATAGCAATTATAGCTTTTGGGGCTGCTATTACTCTCCCATGTAACTCATATATTTGATTCTTAGCTTATTAAAATAGATAAAAAGGTTCTAAGCAAAAAATACAATTAGTAAAAGTAAAACTTATTTTTATTATTTGCATATTTTGCGCTTTTAAAAAATTCCTCAGTAAACTGAGCTTTATATGAATGTTAAAAATATAGAAGGTTATTAATTAAATAATATCAAAGCAGTTAAAAGGCTTTAAAATGCTTAAGCTGGCACCTTGGCTTAACCTAATAAATAATAGCCCTTATATAGCTTGCTGATATGCCACATAACCTCCATATAGATCATGTATGGCATGTGGTTTGGAAGAGTCAAATTCTATTGGAAAACAAGTGGAGATCATAGTGCAATCTATGTACTGAGTTTTAGGGTCACCTTCTACTCAATAGTTAAGTCATTTCTCAGGGAAATGATTTCCTGAGAAGGAGTAATCAAAGATGCTGCAACAATACCATCAAGTTTATAAAGAGTTTTATTTTATTACATTTTAATCTATGTGGTATTGAAATTTCAATAAATAATTAAATACTGGGTAAAAGCACTAGATTTTTGATAACATTCAAGGTATCCTTGAAACATTAGGAGATCTGAATCTCTAAAAACTATGTAAAATAAAAGCATTTAATTGCCATTGATAGACTATATTTCACTCGAGATGTCAAAGAATAAAAGAAGTTGATATTATTCATAGAAATAAAACGAGTACTATCATGATAGATTTGGCTTTAGATCAACACTACAGTAAACGCAAGGAGCAGATGGCATCCATAAACGCTTCAAGTGAAGCTTAGACTCTTAAGTTAGATGGCATGTTTGAATGATAAGGAGAGGGATATTTGTAGTTGGGAGTTGTGATGCTAATCCTTGAATAACCCGCTCCTTGACTTTCCAGATCAATAGAGTCCATACATCCCATTCCGATTTCTTCAATTGGAAACTCTGGACATTGGCCAGCAATAAAAAGAGTCGAGCCCTTGAGACCACCAAATTCTAGATTGGTAGGTCTTGGAAAGCTTAAGGAAATAGTAGCGATGTTTTCGGCGTTGGGGTTAAAGACTTTAACCTCGCCTTTGCCATGCCGAGTAATAAATAGATTTCCATAAACATCTGCACGCATTCCATCGACATCGTTGCGAGAGGAGTTGTCGAATTTTCCAAAGTCAATCCATAATGCGGGACTAGATATTTCTCCAGTGTGCACATTGACTTTGTATCTCCAGACTTTTTGAACAATAGGCTTTCTGAAAAGATTATAAGACTCGGATACATAAAGATAGTCTTCTTTAGGGCTCAGCTCAATTCCGTTTGTCCTACCAAGAAGGGCAAGTCTTTTGGCCTGACCACTAGGAGAGCAGACCCAAATATCGCCATCGGTTGAGGTATTGTTATCGATAGATCTCATTCCAGAGGTAAATATATAGCCTGTACTAGAAAGCACAAGATCATTCGGTTGTATCATAGTTGGATCAGAGCAAAATATGGAGCTTTCGACGACTAGATTAGTCACGGGATCGATTTTGAGCTTAAGGATATGGTGATTGGCAGCATCAGCTGCAAATGCAGTTGTTGAATTGATGAAGCGAATGGCATTTAAGAATGATTTAAGTCTATCATCTTTAAAAATTAGCTTCTGCTCAGGATAAATTTGACCAAGCTGATTAGTGCTATAGTTGCTACCGAAATTCACTGCGAAGATTTGCCCGGAAGGGTTGACAGAAGTACCCTCTATCAATGCACCAAACTTGGAATTGTCAAGCTTGATGTATGGCTTTGCCTTCAAGGCGTGACATATATCTCGGGTATACTGGTTATAATTTTTAAAACAGCAGCAAGTGAGTCCTATTAAAGCCGCGATGCACAGAAGTTTCATGGTTAAAATGGAAAGCTAAGTTGATAAAGGCAAATTTTAATATTAGGACTAATAGTATAAATCGCTGCAGTTAGGCGTGTTTATGAAGTAAATGGCAGTTTTAACATTGCTTTAAGCGAACCGTAAAATCATAAATTTAGGATATAACATGAATTTTAATTTAAATGTCAGTTCTAGAGGAAATGCTGGTAATAAGGAAAGTCGTTAGATAATACAAGCCTTTACGTCTCCCAAGTTTTGTAAGTGGCAGGCGCCCCATCTCAGGCTCCCCGTTATTTACCACATCAAATATAAATGCTAATTAAACTCACTTTTTGAATAAAAGCGATTAAAATCAATGAAACCCAGTCACACCGCAAATCGCAGGATCTATGCCATAATTAGTCAATATTCTATTTGCTGCCTTACTTTAATTAGTGGTTCCCACAAGTTCCAGGATAATTTCGTAAGCTAAGCACACAGTGGAAGCTCTGCTTTCAAACAATTAGTGAGAATTCGGTATCAACCACAGCAGCATAAATAAATTCACTTTAAGAAGCATTTCATATTAATTTAATGTAATAGACCATATGGGCTCCAGGTTTTTACCCAGAATCTAATATATCATAATCTTATATTCGGCTTTAAACCCGAAGTGAAGTATGAGGTCCTTACATGGCAAGTTTATTATCAAAAATTAAGAAACTTAGAAAAAGCTGATAAATTTTTAGGTATTTCACATTTACTTAATCCTGTTCCTTTTTGAAGCTATAGATAGATTATTTCTTATGTTTCATACTGTACTTTTCATAGCTGTTGGAATAGATAAATCAAAGTCAACCAGGCTAGCACAAATCACACACCATATGAAACAATGTGGTTCAAGATTGTTTTAGCAGTATTAAAGATTAGATATCTGTTAATACTTTACAGTTTGACATACCAAACACATCAATCATCATGTAAAAAATAGCCACTTTCAAAGTAACTAATACATAAATTGTTGCAAACAGGCACATTCAGACAATTTTGATTTCATTTGTGTTTGTTTTGCATAATAAGGAATACTATTACACTTTCCCTTTCATTCCTTGTTGTATTGCTTTTCCTTTAAAAGGATCATCCTTGTTTTCCCTTCCCCCAATAGTGCCAATTGTCAGGAACCCATCCGCTCAGAAACATACCACCAAGCAGGTGTATGACTGTGGATGGATTCAACCCTGTAACCAAGGAACCAATGGGGACAGAGACCATTCCCATATGGAATAGTTCTCCAAGAAAACGATATCAACCAAAGAGTGGATTGATTCTTCCCAGAAGGAAGTAGGCTACTAGTGTAAGGTCTCATGGTCTGGGGAAGGTGGTTGTAAACTAAAGCTTTTAACCCAGTTATATTAATGTTAGTCAAATACAAAAATGTAGGTAGGGTTTGTAGTAACAACTGGACTAGAGCTCCTAGAAGCTTATAAGAGGTAAAATATGGACTGAGGCGGTTGATTAACCCCAAGAAAATAAAATAGAGTCCAGTCTTAATAACTGGCAATTTGGTCAAAAATCAATTTCTAAGTCTGGGAATTGCTCACCACTAGTGGGAGGATTAAAACTATCAATAATCAAAATTGTGGGTATTACTATAGAAACTACCTAGCTGATGAAACAGAAAGTCAAAAGGAATAATAAGATCAAAGATAAAAACTTAAACTAAAATTGTAAAGAAAACTCAAGCCACAAAACCTAACAAGTACCTTTTTGGGGTGCAAGTCAAACAATCTCAACTTACTGTTAAGATTGGAAAACCAAGCCTTTATATTTCCCTTGGTTGTGAGGTGCAGAATTGAGGTGATAAGATTCAACCAAGATTGGTTAGTGGGAATGATGTAGAGAAACAAAACAGAAGCACATGTTTCTTGTGGTTTAAACTTAAAAGGTTAACACCAAATGGTAAAGGAGATAGACCAGGGGAACAGTGGTTGCTTGGCAGAGTGTGAAAGCAAAAGAGAAAGCAGAAGAGCGGGGAAAACCTGGTCTGAAGGTGCTGGCGTAAGCGGCAAAAGCAAAAAGGTATTCTGACTTTGGACTTGAATAATTTTAACTAAATGTATAGGTCCGCGGTTTGAAAATTGTCCAGGAGAACAAAGGTAAGCTTCAAACTTAAAAACTAACTGTAAAATAGATAGAATTTTGCTGGTCAAAAGGGTAAGAGTAAGGGGATGTTTCTGAAAGCAAAATGAGCAAAATAACCCAAATACTTCAAAAATAATATTGGTGTCCAAAAGAGAAAAATACTAGCAGCTAAATAATAAAGGAGAATCCTGACAACTAGGTAACTGAGTAGGAAGTCCAAAGCCAAGGGATGGAATAAGAAGGGCAAAGCAGGCTGACTGTTGTCCATAACACGCAATTTCTCTGTAATGGGGGTTCTGGGACAAGGGCGTGGTGGTGTACCATATACCTGGTATCACTTGGCACCACAACTTATCAAGGTAGTGAGGAGGGGATGACCCAGAATTGGCTCTGGTTCCAAGAAATACGCTCGCTGTAAAGGCCTGCACAAGGAGTAACTAAACCAACTATTTATACCCAAATAGCTCCCATTGGGAGGACTTGGGTAATCTCATGGTGTTGGATTTCAAAAATAAGGAAATAAGCAAGATAAAATCAACTAGTTGTTAGGGAATTGACTTTATTAACTGAACAATTAAACACTTTGACAAGGTGGAGCCTTATATAGGCTGTCAAGAGATGTCTAAATTGCAGCTCCAAGGAGAATTAGGGATAATATTGGGGAATTTGGGGCAGGAAAACTTGGCAGGAGGAGCTTGGCTTGAAATAAAAATGAAATTATTTTTAAATACACAAATGGCCCCTGATGCCTTCTCAAACAGCTAGGTGTTATTTACCCCAGCTGTTTGAGAAGCCACAGCTTGGGGGGCTTCTGATGGTTTTAATAGCCACCAGAAGAAAATAGACAGCTGTTTAAAGATTTAACTTTAAGTACAGAGCTTATACCGTTGATGTGGGGCTTTGGATCCAAAGCAAAAGCAGATTTGCATCTGGGAGGCCCAGGCATAAACGTTGATTGGCTGCAGGGATCTACCTGGTGCAAAGCAAACAGTAAGCTTTATATTGAATTACTAACTTTAATTAGGGGACCAGGAAGCAAGCGAGAGGACCCAGGTTTGATTCCCATAGTGGAATTGCACTGAATTTCCGGGTTTATCATCAAACTGACTTAAGGTAATACATTCAGAGTACTACACACTAACCATTCATTTCTAGGAAATAAAGAAGCAACCAGTTTAGGAGGAGAAGTTCCAAAATCTAATGAGGACAATGATTCCTTGTTGTGGTTGTCAGGAATGGATGGAAAGGTATTCCTACCACCAATTATCTTTGCCCCACCTATAATTATGGCAAATGATGTTTATTTCTATATACCATTTTGTAGTTGCATGAAAAGTGATAAATTTTATTACATTTTTCAATAAAATCCTATTTCAACTCCCTATCCTTTCTTGTGCATTTTCTGGACATTAATGTGCCCTTCCTAGCCTCACCTAGAGAAGTCTATTGTATATTCTGCATTTTCAGGACATCAGGTAAATTCCTTAATCATCCCTGAAGCTAACCCTTGGCTTAGTATGAACCCAATTCTACAGTTAAGATCTTCACATTGTGCTCTTTAGATGTGTCTAAAGAAGAACATGGCAAAAATGATGCTTACTAAAGGGGCTTAAAACCTCTCAGTTATCTCAATCAACTCAACATCAATCAGTCTTTCACCTCCTCCTAACTATAAAAATACTTTGCTCAAATTAATAAGTCCTCTAATTGAGAAAGATATATAAGACTGCCATGAATTATAACCCCCCCAAAGAAGAGTTTGAGCCTCAACTAGCAGATTCAAGCCTGGAACACTCCTTAAATGAATCTGTTGATCTTTCAGGTGCTTGGGCTGTCCGCCCAGATTTTTTTATTGGGGGATCTGTGCCTGTTACTTTCAGGACTGACAATTTTTCCCCTCTGGAACCCCAGGCCCAGGAGCAGGAATCAAACCCGGAACCTGGATCCCCCTGGGCCGCCAGGCCAGAGGACTGTGAGACCGCCTGCCCACATTTTTCTGGGATCAAGCCCCCGCAAGCTGACGTTGAAGAGGATGACCCGCCCAGAAAAGTAGATTGAGCCGAGGAAAGTACTGCGCTAAGCAAAGTGCCAATTACGACACCTAATGGAGGTGACCTGGCAACTATTGGCCTTATGAGTTTGAAGTCTTCACCAGCAACCAATCAAGAGCCAATCCAAGGAAGAGGCACTGGCCTGCAACTTGGCCCCATGACCCCAATGCTAAAGCAAGATAATCATGTAGCTAAATTGGGAGCTGCAACCAATGAAAGAACTCCCGGGCCAAGCACCATTTTGCTGCCTTTAGACCCAAGTTCCCAGTTCCCCGTCCCTGCCCTTCACAATGCCCTGATGACCCCCCACAAAAAATGTTAAGTTTGGAGGTGGGGTACTATATAGACCCAAGGACCCCGCCCTCCAAACTTATTGTCTTTTTGAAATAAAGGTTATGTTACTTTGGCTTATACAGCTATTACCGTGTTTTGTATTTGCCGTCTATCAGTTCAGCTCAAGATCTTCTAGCCCGCCTGCCCCACCGCCCGCAGTATTCTGTCCATTTGGTGTACCCTTTGGGCCTGTCCATTTCACCGAGTATCCTTTAAAACCCAAGTACAAGGACTACACGCCAGAGAAAATCATTGAACTAGATTCATTAGCCCGCATCCAATCCGCTGTCAGATACAACTGCCAAGGCCCGTGGATATTCTCTACACCCAAATTGTTTAAAGGAAAGTTCAACTATCTTCCGGCCTACAATATCTACATGGAACCGCCAGCAACACCCAAACCGATACCCGCTTCTTTGCCCAACTTACCAACCGACCATACCGGCAAGCTTTTTGGTATAGTGTACATCACCCTCACAGGGGTGATGGACACCATTATACCAGCCGCCAGCCCCTGGTCTTGGGTGGGAAAGTCCGCGTCCTACCTTCTCAAGTTAGCTCCTCTCTTGTGGTGGGCCCTGCCCGCAAGAAACCTGGCCCAAGTTATCCCCAAAAACAACGGGCCGGCCGCCCAAGACTGGATCACTGACAGTTACGGGATGATCTATTATGTTTGTGGCTGAGTTAAGGTGCAGAATTGCTAGGCTGTTCCCTCAGTGAAACTGGTAGATCACATGTGAGTATCAATCTGCTAAGAATGTGGCTTTCACATTTTTGTGTTAACCACTGGGCCATATTTTTAAATTGCTGACCCGCCTTGGATTGATGGCGCTTTGTGGGAAATGTATAAAGGGTCTGAATGTCATTAATGACATTTCAATACTTGTATTGAAAACCAGGTAATTGAAACCCCAGGTCTCAGGGAAAGCCTTATGTTGACCAGAGTAGACAAGAGTCCGCCCAACTGCCAGTTGGGTCAAACCCTGGACCACCAGAGATAGCCAACCCCAACCAAAAGGAACAGAAACCTGCCAACCTGCCGAGTGTCAATACTGAAGGTTTGAAATCAACATTGGAGACCCCAGAATTGAACCCCAACCCTTCAATGACTACTTGAGTCACACAAAGTAGACAGAAACCCGCTGACTTGTTGAATTGCAAATCCAAGTTGACAAGTCACTCTGAGACCTGCCAGTCTCCCAAGGACAATTCCCCAAATGGTCACCAGATTGCTGCCAACCTTGCGCCACCAAAGATCCAGACCTATGCAGAGGCTGTAGCTTGCCTTAAGGAGGTTAAAACAAAACCTACTGCTAACTCTGCCAATGACCACCAGCAGCTGCCAGTCTCCCATCCAGAATGGGTAATACAATTTGACTGCTCAGGTGAGGTGGTGAATAGTAGCGGCAGAACAAAGCATTGTCACTTATGTTCACCAGAGCAAGCACAACAAGTATCTGCTGCCCTCAACCCCCTAAGCCAAGATCCATGCCCTGTCAGTGCCTTGTCTGCAAACCTGAAACCCGCAAAAGTCAAAGAAGAAAAATCACATGGTATAAAAAACCTGGCAGTATGGTAATGACTGTATCATCATTTCCAATAATAAAGTTTATGAACCTTTGGTTCAAGAAAATTCTACCTTATCTAGTTTTAGTAATCTTTCATCTCAACTCTGGTCAATTAGTCAACCAGGCAACTGCCTGCTCTAGAGACCAACCTGCTGACTCACCTCTGGCACTATATCGTCCCCCTGGAGCCCCCTTTGAACCCGTGCATTTTACCAAATACCCGCCCAACCCGGCCTAAGCGGAGTACAACTTGGAGACCATCCTAATTGCTGACCCCTTGGCCAGTACTAGAGAGACCAAATGCATAGGACGTGAAGGAAAGTGATAAAATAGGTCACCAAGATTGTTCAAAGACAAGTACAATTATCTGCCTGCATATTTTTTCCCCATGACTTGACCCCTAACCCCACAAACCAACCCCACAATGGATCCCCCTACTGCCGAGACCATGTCCACTCAACTGTTTGGAGTACTCTACATTACTTTGACGGGAATGGTAGACACTATGGTGCCTAACTCTGTGCCCTAGTCCTTGCTTGAACAATCCTTATCTTATGTTATCAAGTTAGCTCAATATTGTGGTGGGCCCTCCCAGATGGCCCAGTGGCTCCCCTTCCTGGGTTCTCTACTTTTCCTACTCATACCTGGCTCCCTGAAACCTTCTCAATAATGCCAAGGTATGCACCCCTAGTTGGCTTTTCTCTAGCATCCATAGTTGCTGCCGGTCTGTGACATCCCTGTGGTGTTGCTATGCCTCCTCCTCTGCCAAAGGTAAAGCAAACCCAGAAGGTCTGGTATTGGCTAAAGCAGCTGCCAGCTCTATGGTGCCCATTTATATGCTGTCTTGCCAGCACATGCTGTTCCTTTAGGCCCCCTGATGCATAATCTTTCTTTCTGCAAGCAGCTGCCTTTTACATCCCCAGCCAAGTATTTTCCTGCTGTTGCTGCAGCCATTGATACATCCTCTACCCCTTGATTGGTAGAGCTAGTCACCCATCAGATCACCTAAATTGAGCTTACTGCCACTGCCCAGTGTCTTGTTGGAACTAATACTGTCTCTCCCTGTGAGGGGTAAGGTCTCCCTTCAGCTCTACCCTAAGTTGTCTGCCGTGATATTGGTCTCCCACCTCCTAAATAGGCACTCCAAACCTCATGAGGTCACCCAGAACAAGATACAGCTCATGCACCCTCCTTAGTGCATCACCAGTACCCTCTTGCTTACCAGCTCTGGGAAATTGAGGGCCTGCATCAAAACTTTTTATGCCAACCAGTACCAAATAACCTCCAGGAGATCTTGCAGGAAGGGGATATTCCAATCAGGGAAGCAGATACTTCTCATCAAAGTGAGAGAGATAGGTTGATTGCTACACCCAGGATAGAAGTTTTCTTAACCAGTAGACCCTGTGCATTGCAAGCTATAACCATAGAGAAAATGATCAAAGTGTGGTGTGGTTGCCTTTAGATGTGGATTGGAGATAGTAAAGAAAGATCCTAATAATAGGGTTAGGCTTTAGTAGGCTGAGAGGTGGCTTTTGGGATGGATAGAGAATTCCCTTCATGGCCCTGGGGATGTGGGGTATATAGAAGTCTTTCTTAGAAAGGGTTGGGAAGGGTGGGCTAAAGTACAGAAGATGTGTGAGAAAGGATAGTGGGTTGAAGATGGTTTCTTATTGAGAAGTTTAATAGAATCTATGGTAGTTTATAAGGCTGTAAAATATTAGGTAGGTAGTGTGAATTTTTTGCCATCATGGTAGGTAGGGAAAATATGGCTGAGGCCACTTTAGGGATGGGAAATTGGAGATGTCCCTTTTAAGGGAATAGTAAATTGTTGAGGAGAACGGGGGAAGAGTAATTGATATATTTGAACTAAACATGGCAAAGCCAAAGTTGTATGTATGGGCCCATTCTCAACAGTCATTTCAGTACCTTTATTATAGGTTCTGAACTTGGTATCAATGTTTAATTTTTGGGGCTTCTCCTTATGGATTTAAAATTTTGCTGTTGGTGGTGACAATCCTATACTTTCAAAATATCTGGTAAGCTTGGTGAGCGTGGGTTGATGACTTTAACTGTTGATTTTGTTAATGCAACTAAAACATGTCTGGAGATCCTTCATTTTTGTTTAAATCAAATGCAAAAAGAACTTGATAGAGAAAAAGGCCAAATTGTGATTCATACTGCAAACCATGTAGGTTAGACTTGATGATCCTGTATTGTATCAAAGGGTTGTTCGTTTACAGCATAGAATAGTTGGCTGCCGATCAATGGGACATGGATAACAGAGTTTAGGGACCTTTTACTTGGAGATGAATCCAGCAGTTGGTGGGTTTGTGCTGGGGTTTAAATTAAATTTCCATAGAGTTTATTATACTGGAGCTAAGAACCCCCTCCAATTAGGACCAATCATTCCAATCCAGAAGTCAGGTTGACCATTTTACCTATATTGTTCAAAATAAAATGTCAAACTAAATCCTACCGCTTTCACGATAAAGAAAACTCAGGATTCCAAATCTGGGTCGTGGCGGCAGCGAAAGTCATGGCTGCACTTTAAATGAGGATATGAATGCATCAAATAATTTCTTAAGCAATTTGGATCCAAAATAGCGGTTTGGGGTTTAGCTGAGGGGTGGCGCCATTTAGAAACGTTGAAACAAAAAGTTAATTATGGTTGGTGTCGATCAGTTGCCTTGGGGTGGAATGAGAATTTCTGAGGCATTGGATGGGCGAGTTGTATGATATATAAGTCAATCAAGGGGAGAGTCATGGCATATTCAGGACATCCACATAATTTGAAATGTTCACATTTGCTTCCGTGTTGGCTATCTTCGCAGCCGTCGTTGCCCGCCCCGCTGAAGATGCTGCCGCTTCAAGTATATACTCCCAATACGAGTATCCCATTGGTCGCAGCTATGAGCCTGACTATTATGGCTATCCTACCACCTATGAAAGTGGCTATAGCATGCGTAGACGTGAAGCTGAGGCCTACAGAACCACTGGGCCGGCCTATAGCGATGGCCGTAGAAGCTATGGCTACAGACAGAGCAGCCGCGAAGCCTATGCCTATGCCCGAGCAAGAAGCTACGCCGGCAGAGGACATAGCCAAGGATACGCTTACGAAAGCCCTAGCGAACAGATGGGCATTGACGATGACCAAATCCCAGAAGAAATCGATACCAACCATGGCATTTACCGCCGCAGTTTGTCTGATCCAGCGCAGCACGTCATTTCGGACCCTAGCTACTATGCAGCAACCCAATTCAATACATACCCCGACACTATAGCCATTCCAACTGATTACAGCCCTCAAAAGCCCTCTACTCAATAAACTATCCCCTTAATAGTAAACCCACTCTTTTAAAAATGACTATTGCTGCATCAACTATTCAAGTTTAAATCATCTGATCAATATTTAGAACCATCCTTTCAAAGAATTCCAATACCAAGTTTAACCTGTTTTTCAAAGCCAATTTAACCCCTTTGCAACCAATGATTTAAAATATCCATGAACAACCCTAATTGATGTTTTATGTTTGCTTAGTGATATTGGTTGGCAAAGATATTGCTAGTCTTTGGAAGCACCCAATTGGCTAACTGAAACATACCTTTGTGTTCATGTTCTAGATCAAGTACCCCTAAAAGCATTGGTGTATACTTTCTTAAAAGTGGTCACTTATACTAGCCTATACCTTGATCATCCCCTACTCCTCATAATATAAAAGGGCCATGTGGGGCAATGATAATACTATGTCACCAAAGTAAACTTTTCCATGCCCATATAATAGTAATATGGCTGCCTATGAGCTGCTGGTATACTTTCCCAGACCTATCTATCTCCTCCCAGCCACCTTTGGCCTTGAATAGGACGGTCTTTCCCCGTCATACTAAGAAATCCCCTCAAAAACCAGCTAAACCTCTCATTTCTCTTGAGGACTTAGCCCACACGGTTGATGAGAGATTTGTGGTCGCATACCCTGTGGAGTCTCCACCCTCCTCTGCCCCCATGTAAAAAACCCTGATTAATTTAGATTATTTGTTAGCCTGGTGTCAACCGTTGTTGAAAAGCATTAGAATTTCCCAATCAAAGTGCCCCACATCAGTGTCACTAAAAGCAATTGATCAACAAGACTCTGAAAGCAATCCTAGCCAATCAGAGGTTGGCTCAAAAATTAATTCAAAACCCTCCAACTCCCCTGACTTAAGTCAGCAAATTTTATTGTCTAGCCAACCAAATGCAAGCCAAGTCAGTCAGATGACCTCCCCCTAACAACCCATTCCCTTTTAACAATGTCAGGGTATTTTGGGTCCCCTGCTTGTTAACTTTTCATTACCAATAAAGTTTAGAGCTTTCACACAAATCTTAGTTTTATTTTGAGTGGAAACCCTTTTTTGGAGTTTCTGTCATCTAGAGATTAAAGTGTTAGTTGTTTTAAGCAAACTTACCTTGTGCCAACCCGCCTCAAACCCGGCGTCTCTTCTGGACTCTTTTAAACAGACTCGGACGTATAGTCGTTGTTTTTGCTTTTGTCTTCTAAAACTATATTCAAAACCAAAAAAATTTAGTTAAAATTCAATATAAAACCTACTTTATTTTGATATTTACCTTTAATCTCTTTGGTTTCAAACCCGCTTTTTGTTTAACCCCCCTCCAAAGCCACCCATGTCCATCTCCAAGCTCCCGAGCCTGTTCTGTTGTCCCTTGCTGGCCCTCTCTTGTGAGTACCTTGCTTGGCCCAAATTCTATTGTTTGAAGGATTTAAAAATTTACAAATCTCACCCAAATTTTGTGAGGATTGTTATTATGTTACTCCCTGTCCTGAAATTTGTGGTGTTTTCTGTGGCGCTGTTTCTACTGATATTATGGTCAACATCTCCAGACTTATGGTCTAAACTCTCCTCCTCTGCTTGGCCTGTGGGTGACAACCCTTCCAGTCTCTTGGACCTCTCCAGTAGTTTCCTGTTCTCAGGTGAGGCTGTGGTAAAGAGCCTGACCTGTGACAGCTTTTATTTAGACACCATAGACTACACCTCACGCGCTCTTGTGAGTGAGGAAATTTTGGTGTTCCCGCCTCCCGCCCTGGGGAAGAGCAGCTCGGTGCCCCTTCATGCTCCTGTTACGCCTCCTCCTGTCCCCTCTTGTACACCCTGGTTGCCCACTGGTTTGGCGCTGATGGGATTGAATGCATACTTGCCTCAGATGTCCTCTGTGTCCTCCCTGTGGTACCCCCTTTGAGTGGCTGTCCCAGTTCTCCACTGGGCGGCATCTTGATGGCTTGTTTTGCCCGGATGGGAGCCAAACTTAGTTAGTTTAGCCCCACTCTCTCACATATCTATCTCCTCCCAGCCACCTTTATCTTGACCAAAAGTATGTCCCTTTTACAAGCCAATTACCTACCACAGATACAGGTCATGTACCATGTCCAGACTCATATCATGTTCAGATGGTTTAATGGGGTTATCTGGTTTCTTTTTCACAGCTATGGCATCCAATCACTCTATAGTGAAACATATCTTTGGGTACCTGGGTAGGTTCTAAAATCCCAACATGAAATCATAACCCTTGCCACTGGCGGGGCAAAATATTGCTGTGGTTATACTGCATCCACTTTGGTCTGGGTTGAACTGGAGTGGGTAGGTTGGGATGAACCTCACATCCCAAGTTAAGCATGTAGGGTTGGGTGATTGAACACGCTCCAGCTATCAATCTCAACCCCCCTGCTCCTGGTATGGATCTTGAAAGGGGTTTACAGAAAATAATCCCCACCTCCAAAGGGTTTAGTGGGGATGCCCTACCCACATAAGGTTGGTCAATGCCATGGCATTGTTATATCCCTGGAATGCATTAGTCATTGTTGAATGAGGGATCCCTCAAGCAATCTGATGATTTGAACCATATTTCTGGGTAGATTAAACCTAACTGGTCAACCAGGAGGTTAACCAATCCCCTGGAATAGGGCTGATGGGGATTTAATCATAGGGCTGAAAGCAGCTTGTCTGTGTCTATAAAAAGCCTGATCTCAACCAACAAACACCCCTTGATATGGTCACCATGTTGGTCATTATAGGGTCAAATGGAATTGGCTATGCACAGTTGTAAGGTCTCATGGTCTGGAGAAGATGATTGTAAACTAAAGCTTTTAACCCAGTAATATTTATATTAGTTAAATACAAAAAGGTGGGCAAGGTCTGTAAAAGCAACTGTACTAAGGCTCCTAAAAGCTTATACAAGGTGAAATAAGGACAGAGGCGGTTTATTAACCCTAATAAGATAAAATAGAGTCCAGTCTTAATGACGGATGATTTGATCAAAAAGTCTATCTCTAGGTCTGGGAATTGTTCTGCACTAGTGGGAGGATTAAAGCTATCCACAATTAAATTGTGTGTATTACTATAAAAACTGCCTAACTGGTGAAAAAGAAAGTCAAAAGAAATCATGGGAACAAAAAGTCAAAACTAACTAAGATTAAAAAAAGAAACACAAGCCACAAAATCCAACAAGTACCTTTTTTGAGGTGCAAGTCAAACAATCTCAACTTATTGTTGAGACTGGTAAACCAAACCTTTTTATTGAGCTTGGAAAAGTGAGGTGCAAATTGGAAGTAAAGGTTTAACCTAAAAAGGTTATCTGATCATTGGAAGGAAGACACCATGGTTTGTGGACCAACTGTTTGAACTAACTTTAAACAGTTAGGCAAGCATAAAGGAGATTTTGGAAGGAGGAGAAGGGAACGGTTACGGCAAAGCTCTATAGGTAAGAGCAAGCCAAAAAGTAGGGAAAACCAGTCCAAAACTGAAGGAAAGACATAAGCAAGCGTATAGTAAAAAGTAAGACTTTTGGAGCCAACTTATAATCTTCCTAGTGTAGGTCCAGGGGTTGAAACCGGGTGGCAAAAGGTAAGGAATGTTTGAAAAGGTATTAATCATCATTTAGATCATAATTAGGCTTTGACAAAGCCAAATGTTGTAACTGTGCTGTTTTAGCAGAGTTACATGGGAAAGAAAATATTTAGAAGATAGATAATAATCTTTATTATGAGATAATGATTATATAGTTTATGTGAATCATGGATATTAGGAACATGATAGCGTTGATCACACAGTGGGATGATGAAGGGGGTGGCTTGATCCTTGTAATGAGTCAAGCGCCAAAACAAGGTATTCACTGTAAGGGATTATCACCTGTTCATTTTGATTGATTTGGTAATCCGAGTTGACTTCCTAGTCTGGCTTTGAGTGACAGGATAGTTGGATTGCGGGTCACAAACCCGCTTGGTTGGAACCTTGCTGGCGGGTTGAGCCTGCGGTTTTGACACCCCCCAACTGAAGGTCAGCCTCCTCTGGGGGTAGGTTGTCAGGAGCCCGGGCGCTGTATTGAACTAATTGTTGTTCTGTGGCGGGCAGGGCGGTTTCTTGTTGTTTCTGTCTCACTTTGCAGGATTGTAGGCAATCATGGTGTAGGGTCTTGTCTTGCTTACGTTTTCCAAGCCCTTGCACGAGGTAAGTGCTATTGTTGTTTACCTTAAGAATGATTGCTGGCCCTACTTTCTTGGGTTGTAGTTTTCTTTTGTCAACGTTCATGACCCAAACTTTGTCCCCAACTTCATGTCTATTGCGGATGGGGACAAATGTCTTTTGCAGACGTTCATTCTCTTTTGCTGTTTGCTCTCTGTTAGCCTCTATTACTTGAGGGTCCGAGCGTGGAGAGACCTCACTTGGAATTTCCAGTTTAGGTCCTGTCAATGCTTGAATGATATTTGGCTGTGTGCCGTATACCAGTTCAAATGGGCTTTTTCCGGTGGATCTTTTCACTCGGGTTTGACACACAAGTAGTGCAGTTGGTAGCTGCTTATACTAGTCTTCAGGTCTCCCAGTGGTGAGTTTGGCTAAGGCTTGCACAAGGCTACCATTAAGCCACTCCACTCGTCCATTGGCCTGTGGATAGTATGGTGTTGTCACAGTGTGCTTGACCCCGTTTTTGGTGAGGTATACATTGGTGTCTTCAGAGGTCAATTCCTTGCCTCCATTGGTTATCAGGAGCTCTGGCTTTCCAAACTTGCTGATTATCTCTTTGCCAATAAATTGTTGTACGTCATTGCCAGTGTGTGCCCTTACTGCTTGGATTACCGGCCATCTTGTAGCAAAGTCAATGGAGGTGATGATGTATTTCTTGTCATTGTGTTTTCCAGGCATAGGACCAACAACATCAAGGGCCTATACTTTGAATGGTAGTTGTGTGCAAATGGGAAGTACTGAATTTGGAGGTGTTTTGCTTTTGGCAAACTTTTTGCATACTTCACATTGGTCTAGGACTTCTTGAACGTCGCAATATAAGGTTGGTCACCAGGCCTTGTGCTTAAGGAACTCATATAGGTTTTGACTCTTGGTGTGTCCGAGGTCTCTGTGATAGCGTAGGATGGCGTCTACCTGCTGATGCTTGGGAATGTAGGGAATGATTGTGCCGTCAGTCATCTTTCTGTGTAGAGTCCTTTATATGTCAGCAAAGAGGTGTTCATTCTTGATGACTGTTTCTTTTATTATGTTGGTGGTGCCAGGGGGAACCCTTTGTCCAGTGTTTGTAGCACTAAGAGAGGCCAGTCTGGGTCAAGCCCATTCTCTCCTCTTGAATCACGGACATACAGGCAGGACAGGGCGTCTGCCATGGCAAGTTTGGCCCCAGGCTTGTACTGGATGAGCATGTTAAATCTCTCCAATAGTTCCATCCACCGCGCTTGGCAGCGCGACAGATTTGCTTGAGTCTTGAAATAGATGAGTGACTTGTGATCAGTTAATGCTGTGAATTCTTCCTGGCGTTCCAGGTAACAACGCCATTTGACTAGGCAGTGCACAATAGCCAGCAGTTCTTTGTTGTGGATAGGGTATTGACACTTGCCATCTGTCAATTTTTGCAATTCATAAGCTACGGGCAGGAAGTCACCATCACTATTTTTGATTTGTAGTACTCCCCCAATGGATGCATCTGAGGCGTTGGTTTTCATTTGGTATTCCCTGTCCCGTTTGGGGTATTGTAGGATGAAGCCTGTTATGAGTTTCTCCTTGAGGCTTCTAAAACATAGGTCACATTGGGGGGTCCACACAAACTTGGACTTGGCACCTGTTATGGCAGATAAGGGGGCAGTCAAAACGCCACAGTCAGGTATGAAGCGTTGTACATAGGCCACCATTCCCAAGAAGGTGTGGAGCTCTGACTTATCCTTGGGTGTGGCATCTTGCAGATGACCTGTATCTTTTGACTGTCAGGTTTGATGCCGTCCTTTGAGACTATGTGTCCCAAGAAGGGTAGTTGCTCACGGAAGAACTGGCACTTGGAGGGCTTGGTCAACAGTTTGTGCCGCACTAAGGTAGTAAAGACGGCCTCTAGGTCCTTGTGGTGTTGTTCCACTGAGGGACTGTAGACAATAATGTTGTCTAGATACACTAGGGTGTGCTTGCCTATGTGGGGCATAAATACTTTGTTCATGAATGTTACAAAGGTGGACGGGGCATTGGTCATGCCAAAGTTGAGCACCACACATTTGTAGGAGCCGTATTTAGTGCGGAAGGCTGTTTTGGGAATGTCTTCCTCCTTAATACAAATCTGATTGTAGACTGCAGTTAGATCAATCTTGGAGAAGACAGTGGCTCCTCCCAAGGCATCAAAGAGGCCGTCAATTAGTGGCAGTGGGTAACAATTCTTAATGATAACTTTGTTCAGGGCGCGGTAGTCTGTGACCAGATGTAAGGTACCGTCTTTATTAGCCACAAAGAATACGGCGGCCCCAAAGGGAGACTGTGAGGGGCGGATAAGTCCTTTTTCCAATGCCTCCTTGAGGTAGGCGCGTAAGGCGTTGTCTTCATTTGGGGTCAGCCTGTAGATGGGGCGTGCCTTGGGTACAGCCCCCTTGAGTTGGATGGAGTGCTGAATATGCTTCTCAGGGGGCAGCCCAGGTAGCACTTCCTTGAAGATTTCTGGATGGCAGGCCACAATGTCACAGTCCTGAGGCGTGGAGGTATCCTGGTGATCTTTGAAGTGTATGATCTCGTACTGGCAGGAATCCCAGTCAATTTCCTTCAGGTCTTTCCTTTTGTCCTGGGTCTCTGTGATACGTACAAAGACGTGGTCACGTAGGAGCTGGTCTACAGAGTCAGGGTAGATCTGGTGGTTGACACCTTCACACTTGATGGTCAACACTGAGGTTGCCCAGTCTACGTGAGGGCTGTTCTCTGTAACCAGTCTAGTCCCAGTACAATGTCAAACTTGGGGAAGTCAATGACGGGCCCTTGAATGGTGGAGTGAAGGTTCTCAAGCATGACAGAGAAGGGGGCAGTTTCCCTTGTCATGGCAATGTGGTGTTTTTCTCCAGGATCACATTTTTAATCAGCAAAGGATTAGTGGCCATCTTGAACTTATTCACAAAGCTGCTGTTGACTAGAATTTGGTCTGCGCCTGAGTCCAGGAGTGCTGAGCCTGTGTAACTGCAAAAGCAGAAAGGATAGGACATCAATTTATTGGGATGTCTGGCAATGTTGTACAGTACTGGGTCCTCCAAGGGCACCTGGACCATTGGGAATTGGTCTACGTCCTTGGTTTGGTATTCATCATTGGGCAAGTCAGGAGTTGCGTGGGGAGAGCTTGGCTTGCTTAGTGCTCTCCCCGGGCTTTTCCCTCATCTTGGTTGCCTTGTGTGGCAGTGACACAGAAATGGGTGCAATTTGACTGGCCATTGTTTCCATTTCCATGCCCATTTGAACCCGTGGGTTTGTGGTTGGCATTGTTCCCGTTGCCTCCAGGAGGTGGTTGAGCAGAGCGCCCGCTTGGATGATAATCCTTGGGTCTCTCTTGCTTCCCAGTCTGTGCCTTGTGTAGTGTGTTGGATGTCTGCTCCGCTTTTTCCGCTTCACAGTACAGGCTTTGCAGGTTGGTCACCTGATCCAGGTTCACATGTCTCATCACGTGCAACTTAAGAGTGCTGTAGTACATGAGGTTTGTGGCTGTCAGGGACCCACTTGGCAGGGAATAGACTGCCTAGCTGATGGGCCAAGGCCTCCATATTCAAACCTGCAATTACTGAGCCAATAGGAAGCGTGACCATTTCAAGATGTCCAAGATGCCCTAGGTAGGCAAATCTTCCAAACATAGAACTGAAACAACCAAGTAGATAGTAAATCACCAAATACACTAAGAGGTAAAAGGAAGCGTAAGGTCTAACAAGGGTAGGTTCAGCAGGAGGTGAAGTAAACAAATGACCATATTGGAACTTGCGTCCCCAATGTCCAGAAGGGTATATGAACCATCCATTGGCAAGGGATTCCTTTTGGTGGGCGTCTTCAGGAGAGGAGTTGTACCAGTCAGTTGTAGGAGTTAGGTTTTCCAAGGCTGAAACCACTGGCAATAAGTAAACTAGAAACTAGGATAGGAATAGAATTCCTTTCATGGCTTCAAAGATGGAGTTTTATCAGAAAAGAAAGAAGTATAAGGAATAGGATAATCTTTATTGTTGAAACAAGAAATAATAGAAAGTATGGTTCACTTAAATACCATCAAAGTTGAGGCTGGAACATAAATAAGAGGATCAGGGGAAATGAGAGGATTTTTCATGATATTTCAATGATTGCAAGGCTGAAATTAATACCTGTTTCAAATGGGCATCAATTTCTGGCGAAATACTGTATAAAATTATGTGTTGTACCAAGTAGCATGTAAGGAGAACCTCAAGTTGATAGACAATTAAGCTGAAGATAGTGGGTTTAAGCGGGAAGATCAAAGCCGGTGCTTGACGCTTAGTTGTTAATAGTGGTTTCAAAGGCAAAAACAAAGTTGGATGCATCCAATCAGCGTTTGAGCGGTAAGTGACGTCTCCTTGAGGCTTATTAACGTTTACAGAAGCAAGGCAAAAGCCGGAATTCATTGTTGAATGAATAAGTTTCTTATAATTTGGTAATATAATCCAAACTATCTTCTTTGAACTAACCGTTGCCTTGTCTTTAGGGTTTCAAGTTTGATCCCCGTCTGGGTTGAACCCAGTAATATTACTAATATAACTTATTTGTTTTCAGTCTTTCTTTATTTTGATGTTTGTGCCAAAATTACATATACAATTAATGTAGTCAGGGGGAAATTCCCTGACAGTGGCTGGGGTGTCAAAGGCCATGTTGGATGGTGTGCAAAGACAGAGTTCCTTGTAGGCGCAAGTGAGTTCTTTTATGGTGCCTGTCTGGGTCAGGTTCTTCACTTGGCGTATGATCATGAGAGCTGTATCTTTAAGCACAAATCTTGCCAGGAAGTCTTGCTTAAAGGTATCCCAGTTCTTGTTGGTGTGCTCTTCATGCCACTTGTTGCACCAGGTGCCAGCATCATGGGTCAGGAAAATGGAAATTTCTGAGATCCAAAACCGCTGTGGGCATTTCATCTGAGCCAGCTTGCTCTGGGCGGACTGGATTCATGTGGTGGCGTTGTTGTTGTTGGCCCTGCCAAAAGGTTCCAAGGCGGTGCTTTGTAGTCTTTGCGCTACATAGGCGGGCATGGTGGTTTTGTCAGCTGGTTGCGGCATCAAGGAGGGTGCCTGAAAGAAACCTTGTGCAGACATGGCATTGAAGGCGGGTAGCGGGATCACTGTTTTTTGGTATAGGACAAAACCATTGGGTATCTTGGTACCAGGAGTGTACGGCGTCCAGTCAGGCGGGAGGCCAGACATAATTCTCTTGAGGATTTGTTGGCCGCAGTGTGTGCAGGCAACAGGCGGAATTTTTCAAGATAAGGTAGGATGGAGAACCTACTTCTGCTACCAATCTCATACCTGTGCCGTTTTAGCAGAGTTACACAGGGAAGAAAATATTTAGAAGATAGATAATAATCTTTATTGTGAGATAATGATTATATAGTATATGTGAATCAAGGGTAACAGGAACATGATTGGTGATCACACAGCTAGATGGTGAAGGGGGTGGCTTGATCCTGGTAATGAGTCAAGCGCCAATACAAGGTATCCACCATAAAGGATCATCATCTGTTCATGTTGTTGGATTTGGTAATTTATTTGACTTCCTAGTCTGGCTTCAAGTGACCGGATAATTGGATTGCAGGTCACAAACCTGCTTGGTTGGAACCTTGCTGGCAGGTCAAGCCTGCGGTTTTGACACAAATATGAAGTCCAAATAAGGAGAATAAAGGGGGAAAGTAGGAGTTTAAGAATTAAGTGGCAGCAACAATCTTGATAATACTTGGAAGCCAAGGAGGCAAATAAATATATAAAAGAAACAGAATAGCAGCTAATGAAAAGGTGAATCCTGACAACAGTGATCCACATGAAAAGGCTGTTTTGCAGGCCAGGGTGAGTATTTTCCAAATAAGGATTGAATGCCCAAGGCAGGTAAACGCTGGTTGATTTATTGATCCACCTATCTCTTGGGAATGGGAATCAGTGGAAAAAGTCTTGAAATGGTGATAGGTTGGCCCCTGGCGGGTGCTTTGAAATAGGAGAGAAGCTGTGGATACCCTGGGATAGGCATGCTGAGGTAGCATTGAAATCCTGACATCAACTGGGGTGAGGCTACCTCTAGACACCTTTCCCTAGTAGGGGGTAAAGATTATCTCTCTACGGCTTACAGGTAGCTCTGAGGAGGACTTACTACTACTTTGAAGGAATGGATGGCCCAGAACTGCCATGAGGATGGCTTTCCAGAGAGACAGCTGCAGAAATTAATGGTTTGGAGGTTTCTGGGAAGTGAAGTAGGTTACTTTGGGCCTGAAAGCTCAAGCTAACCACTTGGGTGAGTAAAAAAAGGTGGCAAGACATTAGGGGGTGTCTGTTGCTGGTGACCTAAATTGTAGATCACTGATGGGAGTCCAGTCTAAGTTGATTCATGTGCAAAGACTTATTGCCTGAGTTTGCAGGTTTGACTAATGGAGACTAACAGAACAGGGAAAAGACAATTGTGGAGATCAGTAGCAAGAAGGAACAAAAGAACTGGATAAAGGCTATCAGAAGAGGCTGGAACCAGAGAAGAATAAGAGATAAGAAAGAAATTATTTAAAGAGATAAGGCATTAAAAGAAGTAAAAAGAAATAACAAGTAAAATAACTAAGGGGATTGATGAATAAATAAAAGAAATCACTAAAAGAAATAAAAAGAGTTGATGAGGAGCAGCTTCTGGGGAAGCTTAGAAGATAGGTTTAGAGAAGAAGAGTAATTTTATTGGATAATATTTCAGGCTTACATATTGTGTGCGCTGTGGCAGGGACCAAAGTCAGATCAGATATATTGGAGGTCATGTGTGAGTCAGGTTTGGATAGCTGTATATCTGGACAAGTCAGGGGATATCAGTTTATTGCTGTTTCAGGAATGTTAAATCAAGCATTAGATTGGCACCAAAACAGGAAATGACTGATTTTACTTGTGCCAGCTGTGGACAGAATACCAGTACATTCATCTCCTCAACATACCCCTCCCTTAAGGGGTTACTCTGGTCCATCAGGAGGGGGCTTAGTCTTAACAGCTGCCGCCTGATGTTGCTGGAGTTGTTTGCTAGTAGGTACTAGCCAAGTCAAGTGTTACCCTTTGCTGAGGCAAAGTTGGGATCTGTGATCATTTTTGGTGATAACATCCTTGGTGCCTTGGAACTTGACTAGGTGGGTACTTTTGTCTGGCCGCTATTTAACAATTCTTTCTGGTCCTCTGTGTACTGAATCCAATTTCTTTCTGTTTCCAGAAGAACCCAGACAAGGGAGTTGATTGGGAGTGGTTCCTTGGTGGAGGCCACTTTTTGTGCTTTGAGTCTCTTGCTCTTTGCTATCTTGGCTTTAAATATATGCTCTGTAGTGCTGGGACTTGTTCCACTGTGAGGGGTTTCCCCAAGAGAATCTTCACATAGGTTGGATGTTGCGGGTGGCTATCTCTGGTTTGTATTCATATGTTAATTCAAATGGTGATTAGCATGTCCCTTGGTTAGTGTGTTCCAAGATACTAGTAATACATGTTTCATGTATAGTGGTCATGTGTCTTTGGCTTTGCCATCCATTATTTTCTTTAGGGTCCTGATAAGGCTGCTGTTTAGGCATTCAACTCTGCCGTTGGCTTGTGGCCTGTAGGGCAAGGTTGTGGAATGATTAATGTTTTTGGATTTTAGATTGTTGTTTACTATGTGACCTGATCACTCAGTTGCTCCATCAGTTATGATGTAGTCTGTAGTGCTGTAGTTGGCTATGATTGCTTTGTTTATGAATTGGTTTATTGTTTCTGCTTTATGGTCCTTTGTTGCCCAGCAGATGGGCCAGCGTGTGGCAAAGTCAATAGCTACAATTAAGAAACATTAGTTTGTCTTTGTTTCTGGGAAGGTGCCCACTACGTCTAACCTCCAAACCTTGACTGTTTCAGGGTCCGGTACTGGGTTGACTGTTGGCTGGGGAGCCTTTGTGCTGGTGTATTTCTTGCGCAATGTGCACTTTTTCAGAACATCAACTATATCCTGTTTGAGGTTGGGCCACCATACTATCTCTTTTAATGTGAGGTATAAATTGTTAGCCTTTGTATGTCCTAGTAGGTGGTGATATCTTAATATGGTGTCAACTCTTTGTGCAAGTGGGATGTAAGGAACATGTTTGTTGTTAATGATTTGGTATACAGTGCCATTTTATACATGGAAGTGTTTCTCATTTCTTACTAGTGTTTCATGAGTTAACTGGTGGGTTGAGGGATCTTTGCCTTTGGTTTTATACTCATTGTTGTATAGGTTGGGCCAATCTGGATCCAGGTGATCAGGGTGATTCTTGCTAGGCTGACATAGTCTAGAGAGAGCATCAGCCGTGACCAGCTCTGCCCCCCTTTTTGTACTGGATGTCCAGGTTAAGCTGTTCAATCATGGACATCCATTTGGCTTGTTGTTGTGTGAGTGTGCTCTGAGTTTTAAAGTAGATTAAGGATTCATGGTCAGTTAGTACTTAGACATTTAAATGTCCTTCTAGATAACATCTCAATTTCTTGCATATGTGATATATTTCTAGTGATTCCTTATCATTTATAGGGTAACTCTGCTCAGTGTTAGTTAGTTTCCTACTCTCATAACATACTTTCAGGAAGTATTGCTGTCCTGACTGGAAGATGCGTAGCACTGCGCCAATGGCGGTGTCACTGGCATCCAAATCAAGCTTGTAGCACCTGTTATTATTTGGGTATTGAAAGATTGGTGCTTTGATAAAAGCTTGTTTTAATAGTTGGAAATTCTTGTCACATTCTGGAGTCCAGATGAATTTCTTTTTGGAATTGCCCTTGGTTAAGTCATTGATTGGTGCGGTTAGTTTTCTGTAGTCTTTGATGTATTTCCTTAGGTAATCTACCATACCAAGAAATCATCTAACTTGTTTAACAGAGGTGGGGCGTTACATGTTATTTATGGCTTTAAATTTATCTGGGTCTGCTTTGATTC
The DNA here is from genome assembly GCA_014839935.2 of Entomophthora muscae. Taxonomy (NCBI): domain Eukaryota; kingdom Fungi; phylum Entomophthoromycota; class Entomophthoromycetes; order Entomophthorales; family Entomophthoraceae; genus Entomophthora; species Entomophthora muscae. Next base: position 102,137 of record QTSX02005792.1, read on the forward strand.
CACTGTCAGAGACAATTTGACCTAAGAACAGGAGTTCCTTTTCCATAAATTGGCACTTGCTAGGCTTTGCATAGAGCTTGTGCTTTGTGAGTCAATTGAGTGTCTTGCAGACATATTTGAGATGTTCCTCTTTGGTTTTTGAGAATATGATAATATTGTATGGGTTGCATGATTTATTTGAAAGTCTGTTTGGTGCTTGGTTCATCATATTGACAAACGTTGCAGGAGCATTGGTCATCCCAAAGTTCATTTATTTGAGTTGCCCAGACATTTCTGACTGGTACAACGAGCCCATGGGGCCAAAAAGGAAGAATGGGACAAGTAAACCTGCAGAGCAAGGGGGAAACCTTGGGTGAGAGGGAAGATTGTGAAGGGGAAGAGTACTTTGAGCTATATATCCCATTTTGGGGTAATATAACTTTCAGGAATTTTGTTATAATGGATGCTGTCTGTTGTGTTCTGAGGCGCGGCACAGACACACAACAGGAAATCCTAACCTTATAATTGGATTTGTACTAAGTCTCGGTTAGATGACAGGGAAGGCAAATGTGTTTACCTTGCGGCCCTGTAAGAATAATCTCTACTAGTTGTGGCTAGAGAGAGGCGCAGAAGTACAGAAGACACAAATACAAAAATGTGAATAGAACTTAATTTTATTGGTGAACAAGGAAATGGAATATATAGTGGTTGAGAATACCACAAAACACTACCAGGACGGTAGGATCACTTGCCATCAGCATTAGTGGGGCAAGTGAGTTGCGCAGGGATCAGGAAACCAAAAAATTGTATTTCCTGAATTGGTCATCAACTCATTTTGAGTAGCAAAAGCAAAAGCAAGAGATTCGTCCCCAAATGGCCCACCAAAGGTAAAATCAAAATACTGTGAATAGCAGCATTCACAATATTGCCCTCCTCTAGATTGGCCTTAGGGGAGCGGTATTTACAAAGGAACTTTGCGTGCACTCGAGCAAAAGGACGGCCACTAGACAGGAGCTTTACAGCGTATTTGGACCCTTGCTTAAAGGTTACTTCTAGAGGGCCAATCCACAGAGAGTCCAACTTGTGTGCGCGGCCACCTACTCTGTGTTGGTAGTAAAGGACATGGTTGCCAACATTAAACTCAGGCAGGGGGGAGCGTCCAGTATTGTTAGGAGAGAGCTCAAGCATCTTAGTCTTATATGCGGAAGTGTAAGCAGTGGCTTGAATATCAATTATTTGGTTGAATAAATCTTTGATGTGGTTGTCAGTATTCATGGCCTTATCTGAGGTGAGCAGGGGGGCCCCAAGAGCAATGGGGTATTAGCTTCTCGCCCATATAGCATAGCAAAGGGGGAATATCCAGTGACACAATGTTTGCTAAGGCGGTATGCAAAGAAGGCGGCAGGTAAGTACAAGTCCCAATTAGCAGCGTCAGAGTAGGTGAGCTTTCTCATGATAAAGACCAGTGTTGAATTTGCACACTCAACAGCCCCATTGGTAGAAGGGTTGTAGGGGGCAGAGAAGGACTGGTGGGACCCCAAAGCTTTGACAACAGAGGTTACCAGCTTGGCATTGAAGTTAGTCCTATTATCTGAGAGCAACACTTGAGGACAGCTATGTCAATAGAAAGCATCTTGTAGCAGGAAGGCAGCAGTTGTCTTAGCTGTGATGTCCTTTGTAGGGCGAGCCTCTACCCACTTGCTAAAATGATTGACAGCAATCAGAATAAAGCAACACCCAGAACAAGAGCGGGGAAGAGGACCTACTGCGTCAATGCTAACAGTATGACAGGCATATTGAGGGGGGAACTAATTTAAACTTGTGGGCAGCAGCTCAAGGCCTCTGTAGCTGACAGTTATGACAACTAGCAATGACTTCTGGGATTAGCAGGCAAAGGTTCTCCCAAAAGTAGTTCTTCTGAAGCCAGTCAAAGTTCTTGGCAATGCCTCCATGACCAGTTTCTTTATGGGCTTGTGACACCAACAAGAGGCAAAGACTGGGCCGTACATAAGGCAGATACTGGTCTTGTACCTTTTTGAAGAGCTGATTGTCGTGTATAAGGGTATCTTTGGATAGCTTGAACAAGGCCAGTTGTACCTCTTCTGTCTCACTTTCCCAAGAAGAAGGATACCCAATTAGTTTGTATAATTGGTTGGCCTCTGCAGGATGCAAAGCAAGAATAGGCATTCTGGATAGCCCATCAGCGTTCTGATGTTGAATTCCAGGGCAATGGAGCACCGTGAAGTTGTATCCCTGCAGGCGTAGAGCCCATCTAGCTAGGCATCCTTCAGGTTCCTTGAGCTGCTGTAACCATTTGAGAGAAGCGTGGTCAGGGACAACTGTGAAGTGGGTGCCGTATATGTAATGACAAAACTGCTTGACTGCATGTAACACGGCAAGGCAATCCTTCTCTGTGACACTATAATTCTTCTCATGCTTGTTTAATACATGGGAAGTGTAAGCCACAGGATGGTCTACACCCTTGTTGTCCAGTTGGGCCAGAATGGCTCTGATAGCTAAATCACTAGCATTGGTGTACAGGATGAACTCCTTGTCATAGTCAGGATACACTAGGATTGGCGCCTCTTTGAGTTTTTGCTTGAGGGTCTCAAAGGCTTGCTGCTGACTGGCGGTCCACTCAAAGGGGACATTACGTAGAAGCTGGACTAATGGTTCACTAGTATTGGCAAAGTCAGGGATGAACTGCCTGTAATAGCCCTTCATCCCCAGGAAGACTTGTACTTCTCGCAAGTTAGTGGGTGGAAGCATTTTGTCAATGGCTTCAACCTTCTTAGTCATTGGGCGAATCCCTGTCTGGGTTACTTCATGGCCCAAGAACTCAAGACGTTCTTTGAAGAAAGCGCACTTGGAAGGCTTCAGTTTGAGGCCAGCTTCTTGGATCTTCACAAACACCTCTTTGAGATGAGCCAGGTGATTGGTGAAGGTAGCACTGAAGACTGTTATATCATCCAAATACACTAGGACGCACAACAACTTCAAGTTACAAAGGATGGAGTCCATGGCCCTTTGGAAGGTGTCTGAGGTGTTGCAAAGTCCCTGTGGCATGCAAGTAGGCTCAAAAATTCCTTCTAAAGTAATGAGTGCGGCCTTCTGACAATCCTCGGGGGATAGGTCAACTTGCCAGTATCCAGACGCCAGATCCATGGCAGAGAAGAACTTAGAACCTCCAAGATGTTGAAGAGCATTATCAATATGCGGCAATGGGTATGAGTCCTTCTTAGTCAAAGAGTTCAGCCGGCGGTAGTCCATCAAAATACAATGACCCCCGTTCTTCTTCTTTAAGATGAGTAGTGGGGAAGCCCAAGGACTTTGGGAAGGCGCTAGCAGTCCAGCATCTAGAAGTTTTTTGAGCTCCTTAGATACTTGGGCGTCTTCCACACAACTGCAGTAATATGGTTTAGTACAGAAGGGGGGAGTGTTGCCAGTGTCTATCTGATGGATAACACCTTTGGCTAACCCATAGTTGGTACTGTCCTTGGCAAAGATGTTGGAAAATTGGTCTAATAAATCTAACACCTCTTTCTGTTGAACCGGGGACAGTTGAGGAAAGTCTTGTGCAGTGAACAGAGATAGGACTTGCGGCTCATCCTCTGGTAGGTTAAAGTCTTGAAACGTGCCAAAAGGATGAAGAGACAGGACGTCAGGAGCGCCCAACAACTTGTCATATCCAACAACCTGTCCCCTAGATACAGTCATGGGGATTGCAGTCAGGTTGGCTACCAACAACTGAAAAGGGTCTTTATGAGAGACATCTAGGATCCCAGGACAGAGGTAAGGTTTGGTGCGCCCTAAGGAGGGGGGAGAGTACAACTCCAAGAAGGTGTGTTCAGGTAGTTCATGTGATATCTGGGAGTCCAGGATGGCCTGAGACCCAGGTGGGATGGTAACAGCAGACGTGGCTAGGAGAGGGATCCCTTCAGACGCAGGACAAGCCATGGGTGGACACTCCATGTTTGAAGAGTGGGTGCAATACTTGAGGTTGAAAACCCCAGTGGGGTATTCCAAGGCGCAGGTCTTGAGGCATTTCCCCGGAACCTTGACTGGCTCTTTGAAGATTAAAGGGATTTTGTATCCTAGAATAGAGAGGTAGCCATCTTTCAAGTTGATTATCCCATTATATTCCCTAAGGAACTGGGTACCAACTAGGATATTGTAACTCTCATTCTCCAGGACAACTGCTGGTGCAGCAAGGAGAAGCTTGCCAAACCTCATGGGTAGGGCAGAGTATGCCCCTATGGCGCGGGTCATAGACAGTCCAGCCGTGCCATACAACTGGTGATAATTAAGGTCAGGGGCAAGTTTGAGTTTCTTCACAAGCTTGGAGGATACAACATTGACTGGCAAGCCAGTGTCTAGAACTGCCTTAATCTTCACTTTTTGAATGGATATCTCTACTCAAGTGGTAGTGCAGCCAAAGGGGGGAAGGACAGCCAGGATATCTTGAGCCTCTGCTAGTTCCTTATCCCACTTCTCAATCATACATCTTAATCCTGGGAACTCCTTATAAACAGTCTGGAGGGGGAGAAAAACAGACACATTCTTGAAGACAGCATCAGCAACCTCAGCAGCTTCTTCTGACAACTCCACTAGCACGGGGGACCTCTTGGCCTGAGTGAGTTAAGAGCTCAAAACAATCTCTTTAGCCTCAGGCAGAGGCTTAGCAGTAGTTGTAGTCTTTCCTGAGCATAACTTATAGGGAACTGCAATGGTTTCGGGAATGGCTAGAATGGAGTACCCATATGCATCAGTGTCGTCAATATCAGAATCATCTGGTCAGAATTATTGAAGATATCATGAAATAGGAGGAAGATAGGAGGAGCCTCATTATCAGCAGGCTCAGATTCAGCCATAGAGGGAGGGATTGGAAGAGACTGGGAAGAATTATCAACCAAGAGTGTCTCTGCCTCTAGGTTGACTGTTCTTTTCCCGACTGTTCCTTTGGATCAGCTCCTTCAACCTGCAGATTGGTGCAGACTTGAGAATGATGACCTATCTGACCACAGTTGTGGCAGTCTTGGCGTTGAGGAAGATTCTGTGAATTCATAGTAAGAATGCAAGGACCACATGAAGATGAACCAGAGTTAGAAGCAGCTCAACTTTCCCTGACAACGGCACCAGAGTGAGCAAGATGCATATCCTGCAACAGCGTCTCTATGCTCTTCATGGAGGAAAGCATAGCCTTATGGGCTTTGAAGTGAAGGCACAGAAGTTGATTAACTTTGAGGGCTTGAGCGCAAGCCATGTAGGCTTCATGGGCTGTCAATTGTCTGCTTGTAATCAATTGCTGTCCTTTCATGTAGAATCTGTCTGTGAACTCAGCTAGTGTCTCCTTAGGCTTAAAAGTGATGTGCATGAAGGAATCAATTTTCACTTCTAGGCTAAGGTCACCACCAAACTCATCAATCAGAAGCTGCTTCATATCTTCCCACATCTCAATGGAGGGTAGTTCTGGCACAACTACCTCTTGGCAGGTCGGGTGTAGACAGGTCAGGATGTGTTCCTTTTTGACATCATCTGATGCTCTTTGCATGGCAGTTTCATAGATAGTTAGGAAAGCTGCAATGGTTGAGGTTTGGGGGTCAAAGACTTGCTTAAAAGTAGGCTTAAAATGTGCCTTGGGGGTTGGACTGCCATTGTTGCTATCAAGTAAGTTGATACGTGGGGAAAACTCTGCCTCAGATTCCAAGGGGGGTTGTCTAGCCCATAGATGGCAAACACTTTCTTCAAGGGTGGTAAGAGTCTCAACAGCACGGGCCCCAGTATTGGCAGCTTGAGTGGTCTGTTGTGCAGTAGCGTATAAGCGTTGACCCTGGGTGGTCACTATTGTGGAGAGTTCAGCCAGACAGGAAGTAAGGGATGGCCCCACCAAGAGGCAAGGGGCAAATCTATCATTTACAGATTCAATTACTTCATTCATCTCTTGTACGTCTCTATCCAGCTCAGTGTGGTCCTGCTTCAATTGATCCACCTCATTAGCTAGGACAATTAATTCCCTAGCGCATTGAATTTGGGGTGCTCCAGATAAACCAGGGCAGCAGCCATCTTCATTGACAACCCCAACTTGACTAGCAGCAGTTATCATCATTGCACATAGGGCGACAAGTTCTTGCTGTAGCTCCACAACTTGGGTAGTCAATTCAAGAACCTGGGGGTCAGGTTGAGGCATCTCAGCAGGACGTCCCTGACTACAAGTAGTCAAACGTAGCTCTTGGATGGCATCCCATATTCTCTGTTCCCTATCCACCAAGTCATCAGAAGGGGGAGAGGGCGGAACATCTGGCTTGGGCGTAGATAGCTCATTTACTTGGCTCTGGAGTTTGGCTATGGCAGCAGCAGTGGCTGCTCTCTCTTGTTCAAATGTGGTACTGAGTTCATTAAGGCCTCTAGCAGCAAAGTCCGCTACCTGCTGTAGCTGCTCAAAGGAATATGTACTGAAGGTATTGAGCTGTTGCACAAGCTGCTCAAAGTCAGTGAGATAAGCGTTTAAGGTGGAATCCACCTGAGTTTGCCAGGGTTTTTCTAGCTGGTGAAACTTGTTTAGACGCTCTCTCACGTATTTGGGGATAGACTTGCGCATTTGTTCAATAGAATTAACCAAACGGGCCTGGGAGGTGACAGAGTTGCGTTAATTGTCAGATACCAACAAAAACAGGAAATGAATCCACTGTTGATAGGCAGCAAACTGGTCCCAGTGATGAGTAACTGAATCTTGAAGAGATGAGATTTCTTGGACATGGAGCCCCAACACCATTTGATGGTGGGCTAAGGCAGGCTTCACAAAGGGTCATAGCAAGTGTTCAGCGGAGCCAGCTGCTGAGAGGAGATGTTGTGGAATTTGAGGAGCCACAATTAATTTGTAATATTCAGCCCAACTGAACTGCAACTGAAGGCAAGGGATGGCTCCTTCACGAGCTATCCCAAGGGCTACCAACATGACTTGATCTAAGTCAGGGGGACCCATGGGGTAAGCAAATAGGCGGGGACCATTCCCAAGGTTCAGTACCATGGGGGTAATAGGCTGGTTGGCAATATCTTCCTCAATAGGAGGACTGTTTATTTCAGGTGAAGTCGGCTCTTGTATAGGCAGAGGCAAAGGACCTGAAAATGTGGATGCAAAGAGGACAACCTAGGGGCTTACAGCCCCTGTAGTGAGCACCTTTTTGTTGTGTTCTGAGGCACAGCACAGACACACAACAGGAAATCCTAACCTTAGGATTGGATTTGTACTAAGTCTTGGTTAGATGACAGGGAAGGCAAATGTGTTTACCTTGCGGCCCTGTAAGAATAATCTCTACTAGTTGTGGCTAGAGAGAGGCGCAGAAGTACAGAAGACACAAAGACAAAATGTGAATAGAACTTAATTTTATTGGCAAATAAGGAAATGGAATATATAGTGGTTGAGAATACCACAAAACACTACCAGGACAGTAGGATCACTTGCCACCAGCATTAGTGGGGCAAGTGAGTTGCGCAGGGATCAGGAAACCAAACAATTGTATTTCCCAAATTAGTCATCAACTCATTTTGAGTAGCAAAAGCAAAAGCAAGAGATTTGTCCTCAAAATGGCCCACCAAAGGCAAAATCAAAATACTGTGAATAGCGGCATTCACAACACTGTCAGTTCCAGATTGAATTGCTATTGATCCCAGAAAAACCTGGGCCAGACTAACTTTGGGCCTTTGGTCTGCATTTTTTTGTTGCTTGATTCCATTCTGTATGTGTGGCCAGTGGTGTTTGTGTGGGTTGAGAGTGTCAAGATTTTTGGTTAAAGCCCCTTTTTGGTCCCTAATGATAAAAACAGTGAGTCAAAACTGGACAGAAAGTCCAATAGAAATGTGCTGATCTGGAATAATCCAGGCAGAATTCCCTTGAGCTGGCTGCCCGCGTTTTTTTGCTGAACAGCCTGATACACATTTTGTGTGGATATGGTTTCAGGGCCAATGCCTAGGGTTAGTGCCCCAAAAGAATAGGATGTAATCTCTAGGGTCTGGTGTGGCGTGGAGTGGTAGATCAAAAAACTAATAGCTGATTCAAATTAATCCGGGCTATTAGCCCTTGGGCCGTCCGCCTGGATTTTTTGTTGGAGGGTCTGTGCCTGTTACAGGATAATCTATTAAGTTTGTGGCTGAGTTAGGGTGTGGAATTGCTAGGCTGTGACCTCAGTGCAACTGGTAGATCACACATGAGTACCAATCTGCTGAGAATGTGGCTTTCACTTTTTGTGTTAACCACTGGGCTACATTTTTAAATTGCTGACCCACCTTGGATTGTGTGGCACTTTGTGGGAAGTGTATAAAGGGTCTGAAGGTGTAATGTGTTGTTCAATGGGAGCAAATAAGGTGCATTTTTGCGGGCCACATTAAACCAAAAAATGTGGTCCTTTGGCCCAGGTTTTTGTTACCAATTTACTTCCATGCTTGACTGCGGCTATGGTGAACTCCTTTGATCCAGATACAGCTTCTTATGGTTCAATTATATCTGGGAGAGTCAAGGCCATAAATTGGCCTTGCTCAAAGCAGTTATTAGCACATCTGGGCCAATTGGTACTGCCTTGAGGTTGCAGGAAAATCCTATTCATTCCTGGGACTAGGGCCAGAAATCCTACGGAAGAGTTTGTCCCATTGGTGAGGTTCATCAGCCACTATACATTAGTGACCCCACCAGAGGTAGTACCACTTCTGGCATTGGCTGCTGCATCTTTGGATTCCTTGGTTGCCCTAGACTGTTTGGGACCCCCTACTGTGTAAGGGGATGGCTTAGTTACTGCAGCAAGTTTGTTCTGGACCTTGTGTCTTGGTCTTTCATTATCCTGTGCAAAGGTGCCTGCTCCTGATTGGGTGTATCCTGGGTTTGATCCTGCTACAAATTCTCTTGGGCCACTGCATTGTGGTGACTATCCAAATAAACTTAGCCTGGGTTAATCATTAATTCCTGGGTTTGAGCCTGCTGCAAATTTTCTTGGGCCACCACATTGTGGTGACTATCCAATAAAACTTGGGCTGGGTTGGCCATTGATTCCTGCACTGCCAGTTCAGTATTTTCCATTGGTTCATCAAACACATTGTCATGAACTGTTTGGGTCTCATGTGCAGGCGTTTGCATGGGTTTAGGTGCCTCTTCTTGGGCTCATTTTGTCTCCTTGATTGTTTGAGGCTGAGACAAATTTTGAGCCTTAGCATGAGCCTTTTTCTGGCAGGATGTGATTGGTTTTACAACTGCATACTCAGCCATAGTGCCCCAGGCCAAGGCTACAAGAGCATTGTATTGTGACCCAGTTGGTTCACTATTCTTGTGCTCCTTGAGGATGTCTTGTTCCGCGGCCTGGACTCCTGCTATGGTTGTAGGGCAAAGGGCCTCTCTGTGGCCAAGGGCGGAGCACAGCGCACAGATGGACAGAGTTTGCTCAGGGAATACCTTGAACTTGCTACTAAGGGTACCATCCTTATTGAGAATGATTGCACAATGGGGAATGGATGACACACTGTCATCTGCAAAGGGTTTGATCATGGCCATGGCTTTTGGTGTGGTCAGGTGGTCTATGTTGTCAGGACTTAGTTTTATAGTCTCTCTGATATTTCCTATTTTGTTGATATTTATGCCAAGACTTCTATTTGTTTGTTTGTTTCTCCTTTACCATCTTTGGTTGCCTATATTTCCGCAAATACTGAACCATTTCAGCCCAAATTAGTGTCAGCCAAAAGCCCTCAATTCCAGCTTTTAGAATTTTACTCTTGATGATATATTTCTGATTTGAAATTCTGAGTTAATCTTGCTTAAACATAATTCTCCTATCATCTCCTTTTCATAGAATTGGGTATAAAAACCCTCAAAGTTCTATTATTCCAAGCAATTTAATATCCTCCTGTTTAGGCTCATCAATAAAACTATTGTCTCAATCCTAGCTTTATCTCTTTTATCCTTTGGAAATAGTAATTTGTTGGTTATGGTTGAGCACAGGCTTTGATACAACTGCAGCTGTTGTTGAAAAAGTCTGAAGTCTTACACATGTAGGAATTCTTGAGCAGTTCAAACTGCACTATTTCTCCATACTTGGCCAGCCCTTCCTTGAGCTGGTATTTGAACTCCCCCTCTGGGCATGTCTAATGGCAAGGCCTCAAAAGACATAAAGAGGGTGGTATCTTGATTGAACCGTGTGTGGGTGGTTAGTAGGACTTTCTGGGTTTTCTTACCCTTGGGTTCAGTGATCTCAAGAGTGAAGATTTCCTCAGCTGCCTGATCAGCATCCTCTTTACAGAGAAAGCCAATATCAAAGAAGTCCTTCATTGGGCTTTGGTGAAGCAACACAGCTTTGGGATATGCTGTGACAACTGCTTTTTCTGCCTCCTGGAAATGAGTAGGGTTGCCTCCAAAGTTGACTCTGATCCCATGGGGCACAGGGGACTTGGGGAGAGCTCTGGTAATGTCTTGGAACCAGTGTTCAGAGGTCACAAACTTCATCCATCCTTCTGCTGTAACAAATGGTCCCTTCTTGGTGGTTCTTGTAAGGCTCACCAGTTGTCCCTTGACAGGGTGTTTCTGACCCTGGACCACCTTGGCCCAGGATCTAGTGTTGTTGTTGTCCATACCTTTCTTCTTAATAAAAGCCTTGTTTAAACTCAGACTCTTATGCGCTTATCACTTGCTTTTAAGTTCTCAATTCCAAAAATTGGGATTGAGCTGATCAAGAAAAGTGTCATCCAAAAGTTCATTACTCTGCATTCAAAGAATCCAAACTGCGTACAAACCACAATTTTGGGTATGTCCTTTTCTTTTACTTCTACTTGGTTGTAACCTGCGGCAAGGTCAATTTTGAAGAAAGATTCAGCTCCAGAGAGCCTTTCAGACAGATCCTCTATAAGTGGGAGGGGGCATTTATTTTTCACTTTGCTTGCATATAGCGCTAATAGTCTGTTACCCGCCAGAGTGAGCCTTCCTTTTCCTTTGCAAAGAAGACTGTGTAAGGTCTCATTGTTTGGGGAAGATAGTTGTAAACTAAAGCTTTTAACCCAGTTATATTTATGTTAGTCAAATATAAGAAGGTAGGTAAGGTCTGCAATAGCAACTGTACTAAAGCTCCTAAAAGCTTATAAGAGGTAAAATATGGACTGAGGTGGTTTATTAACTCTAAGAAAATAAAATAAAGTCTAGTCTTAATGACAGATGATTTGGTCAAAAATCAATTTCTAAGTCTGGGAATTGCTCAGCACTAGCAGGAGAATTAAAGCTATCCACAATTAAATTGTGTGTATTACTATAAAAACTACCTAGCTGGTGAAGCAGAAAGTCAAAAGGAATCATAAGATCAAAGATTTAAAACTTAAACTAAAATTGGAAAGAAAACACAAGCCACAAAACCTAACAAGTACCTTTTTAGAGGTGCAAGTCAAACAATATCAACTTAAGTTGAGATTGGACAAAACTCAGGACTTTTATTTAGATCTGATTATTGAGGTGAGAAAAATGGAGAGGAAACTCTAACCAAAGGTGGTTAAGAAGGCTTGATGTGAAGAGAGGCAGAGAAAACATGGTTCTACTTACATTTAACTTTAAAAAGTTAAGTAGAAGATAAAGGGAAAGTAAGGGACACAGAAGACTGCTTCGCATGCTTAGTTTAAGCAGGGAACGCAAACAGGAGATCAAAGAGCGGGTGAGAAGACAGAAAAACAAGCTCTGAAGTGCTGGCGTAAGCCACTTTAAAGATGTGAATTGTAAAGAGTTTGGATTAATTGTTACTAACCCTAGCAAAAAGATAGCAGGTTTGATAATTGTCTTGAATAAAAAAGGTAACTTTGAAAAGATGAATTAACTGTTAATATAGATAAAATTGACCAGTAGAGCAAGGGAATGAAAGAAGGAAGGTGATTAGGTGTAAATCTGTTTGTGAATCAACCCAAAGCCTTGGATAACTGGTCTTGATGATCCTAAAAATACTAGCAGCAATAATAAAAGGAAAGAAATCCTGACAGACTGCAACCCCCCACAGGGGTTCCAATGGGTGGATGAAACATTTGGCCAGCTTCTCCTCAATATGGGTTTTGAGGGGTTTTGTCTCCATGGGAGAGAGTCTGTAAAGAGGTGCAGGTTTGAGCATGGCCTTGTAAAGATCAATGCAATTTTTGACATCCTGTTTGGGGGTAGGTCTATTAACACTTCCTTAAATGCATGAGTGGATTCATTTAATAGTGCTGAAAGCTCTGGGGACTGTATTGTGGCTGTTTGCTGGTTATCAATTTCTGGATCCCGTTATGTGGAGTGTACTGTCTTTGGTCAGACGTTCCAGGCTGTCCCAATCTATGATTTGGAAAATACTGTGTCTCTCAGAATGAGATCTTAAGGTTCTTTGAGGATGCTAAGATCATCTCTGTTGTGTTGGATGGCCATGGCCTTTGTTTGCTAGCACATGTTGGGGTTTGCTTGGGTGAACCAGCCCAGGTCTGCTACAATGTTGTCATTTATGATGGTCATGGCAAGCCCTCTGATGGACGTTTTTATGCCCTGGAGGTCAATTATGTAGGGAGGAATCTTGCCTTTGAGTAAGACATTTGATTTGTCTGCCATTCTGGAATATTCAAAGTTGGATTTGACAACTGGTATCTTGTATTGGGTTACAAATGGTCTGCTTACCCTGGTGTATTGAGCAACAGAGCCAGATAAGATTTCAGGTGTGTGTGGTTTATAGGGGCATGGGTAGACAGGGAGATGGAAGCAATCTTTAAGTTCATAAAGATCAACCTTTGCCAGGCATGTGGGATGCGTGCAGCAAAGCTTGCGCCTTGGGACAATTTCTTGTTGGTTCAGGGGGAGACAGGGGAACTTAAGCCTGTTCCCCCTCTTCTTTCTCATGTTTCTCTTTTTTAAGACCTTCCAGGTCAGAGGATGTGGGGTCAGGTTCATAGCTGGTTGCTGCTTCTGCATTGTTAACTTCAGAAGCATCTTCCTTCTTGGGGCAGGAGTGGTGTGCACTTTGGCTGCAACTGCCATTGTTTCAATTGCATTTGCTGTTGCTGCTGGTGTGGCTGGTGTCTTGGCACTTGTTGCCATTGGTGCTATCTCTTCCATTGCCATTGGAGGGCGGCTGCACGCTGCATATTTTCCCCCTTGGCTTCTATGATGAGTGCAGGCATGAAGGTGTTGGCCTCTGGGAGAATGAGGGTAGCAACTGAGGGTATCATTCTGTTGATGAATGAGGCTCTTGTGTGCAGGTTGTCAGACTGTGCTGGGTGTTAGATCTTGTGGTTTATCTCTTCAAACTGATTGGCATGAGCTATGACAGTGGTCTTCTGAGAAAGATTGCTGAGCTGTATGGCAATACCTGGGAGGGATTCCATGACGCAAAAGCTGTGGTCAATGTCAGCTTCAAACTCTTCCCAGTTATCAAACTGGTGTTAGATCTTGATCCACCAAGTAGTAGGCCAGCTAGCTGCAGCCTTGTAAAGGCGCTTGCTGGCTTCCTGGATCCATTTTTTGTGGGGGATGCGGCTGGGGCAAAGTTTTACAGCTGGTGGTCTGTCCAGTTTATAAAATTTTCTCTGTTTTTGCCAAAGGATTTGTTGGTACCAATGCACTTGGTGATGATTCTGCCTGTGATAGACAGTTTTATGGGTGTTTGTGGTTGTTGAGAGCAACTGTACTAAGTTGTCTTGGCACATGCTTTGGGCATGACCAGTCCTTCTAATACAGTGCATCCACTTGTTATATATTTGTTGATATTGTGGGCGCATAAGTATGCCTTCCAGGTATCTTGGGATGTAGCCTGGTTCAGTATATGGGCAAAGGTAAGTGGGTTATGTTCAGTCATTTTCTCTTTTGTGGGTATGATCAGAGACTTTATGTCAGGGATCTAACCTGTGGGGGTTCCTGAGAACTTGTGGGCGGACAGCCCGCAGACCCAGCAGGGAGAGCCCACCACAAGATTGGGGCTAACTTTACAATATAAGATAACAATTTTCTAAGTACTGCTCAAGGTCCGCTTACAGGCACCATAGAATCAATCAATCTGGTGAGGGTGATATACATCACCCCAAATATCTGAGTGGAAGTGGATTCATTAGTGGCAACAGATTCTTGCGGGCAGTTGGGCTGTGGGGTGAGGGGCGGTGTTATTGGAACCAAATATGCAGGCAGGAAATTATACTTGTCGCAGAATAGCAGAGGGGACTGGACAATTTTGATGCCTTCTCTGTAAAGAACTTTCATCTCTCTAGTTCTAGCTTTGGGGTTGTGGATGAGGATCTCCTCCAGAGTAAACTCCAAATACTCCAGGTTGGGTGGGTACTCAGTAAAATGTACTGAGCCAAAGGGAGCTCCTGGTGGACGGTAAAGTTTAGGCGGCTGGTCCGCAGTTTCTTGGGGTAGGTGAGCACAGGGTGCGGAGCCGCAAGGAGTAGACTGTAAATGAAGTAAAACTAATAACAAGTATGATATTATCTGGTTTAACCAAAGGTTCATGTCACTATTGCAAGGATGGCAATGGGCATCTTCCTGGCGGCCCAGGGTATAAGTATGCCCATCTGTCATGGTAAAACTTTCAAAAATTCCGTCAGCCCAGGTTTTCCTGATTACCAGGTCTTCCCAGTCTTTGGTGGCATCAATTTCAGGGGTTATTTCATTGGCTGGTTTGAACTGAGAATGCTCAAATTCCCTAGTCAGTTTGTGGGATTGGTCACCTCTGGTGGCCCGCGTTCTATGGGAAATTTTTTTGTTTCCCCTTCTGTGCGGGCCCAAGTTATTTTGGAATCTGTGGCTGGACCTGCCTGTTGATTGGCTGTTTTATCAGGAACTCCCAGTGTGGAGAGTATTGGCGTAGTTACATTTGGTTCATCAAGCTTAAAAGGATTTTCTGAAGTCAAATCCTGTTCTGATTCAAGCCCAAAAAACTGCGGGCGGCCAGGCGGCTGGCCCTACGGGCTGGCGGCCCACGAGATGCCGGGGTTCAAGTTTTGTAGTTGAGGCTTTTTGATAAGTATAGTTGATAGGAGTTTGTCACTTGTGACATCATCCCCTTCTCTCCTGGTGCCCTCCTCCTTCCTGGTCCCCTTTTCCAGGTATTGTTGTATGGCTTCTTGTGCGTTAGGTAGGTTGGAGACCGGTTCCCAGGTGCTTTCTTTGGGGGGTAATCTACCTATTTGACGTAGTACTGTGGGGTCTTGTAGTGAAGGCGGTGTCCATGGATGTACTCTACTTTGTATTTGATTGAGTGCCCCTCTTGGATGGGTGGAGGGTTGGTCTTTATCTTCTGGTGGGGGAGGGAGGTTCCTTCTTTCTTGAATAGCAGTGATCAGTGGAAGACATTGTGGATTTTCCAAGTAGGTGGCAGCTCTAGTTTGTACACCACTTCTCCTATTTGCTTTAAATTCTTGTAAGGGCCACAGCAGCAATGGGCTAGCTTTCTACTGGGTACATGTAGGGAAACGTTCTGTGAGTCAAGGTAAACTTCATGGCCTATTTCCAGAGGTTTCCTGGGGACTCTTTTATTGTTGGCAAAGGCCTTGTAGGTTTTCACTGCGCAATTCAGGTTGGTCAAGCATGTTTTTTGTGTGTCGTGGATCTGCTCAACCCAGGAACGTCCAGTGGTGTTAGTTTCTTTCTTGCCAATGCTAGGGTCCCATGATGGATCAAACCCATAGTTGGCCTTGAACGGAGACATCCCAGTGGAGGTGTGGTCTTTACTGTTGTATGCAAACTGGGCCATGGGAAGCATCTCGGCCTAATTGTCCTGGTTGGCATTGGCATAGCATCAAAGGTATTGTTCCAGGATTTGATTGATCTGTTCAGTTTGTCCATCTGTCTGCGGGTGGTAGGAGGTTGACACGCAACGTTTTATTCCAAGGTCCTTCATCACTTGGGTCCAGTAGTAGGAGGTAAACTGGGGTCCTCTATTGGTGATGATTTCTTCTGGGGTGCCGTGTTGTGTCAAGATGTGGTTGTGGAAGTGTCTGGCCATCTCAGTTGCCATGCAGTGGGTAGTGGTCAGAACAAAGTAGGCCATTTTAGTGATTCAGTTGACCATGACCAGGATTGCGTCAAAGGATTTTGAAGGGGGGAGCTCTACTATGTAGTCCATTGACACTGACTTCCAGGGGCCAGCAGGGATGTCCAGAGGTCTCAGTAACCCTTCTGGCTTAGAGCAATGTGTCTTGGTTCTTCTGCAGGTTTCACAGCCGTTGATGTAGGCAGCTACTTTTTTGTCTATACCCGGCCATGCGTAGTTCTGCTTGATACTTGAGAGGGATTTTGTCTACCTGGGTGGCTGGCCATCTCTGAATTGTGGTGGTCAATCAATACATTTGTTTGGGTTGGGCCTTTGGGTACATAGATTCTGTTATGGAGCAACAGGGTAATACCTTTCAGGGAGTACCCTTTCTTTGAGTGATGGCAATCTGGGTCCTTTGTCAGGGCTTCAACTAGCTCAACTAAGTAGGCGTCCTGTTTCTGAGCTTTTATCACATTGGGTTTGCTGGTGGCAATCTTTAAGTACTTCAGATGTATCCCTAGGCTGGCGGGGTCTAATAGTGTGTGGGTGTTGCAGTCCTTGATTTCCATAGAGGAGGGGGTCAAGTCAGCTCTCCTGCTCAAGGCGTCTGGTACTATGTTAACCTTTCCTGGCTTGTAGTCTATGGTCAAGGTATAGTCAGCTAGTTCCAAGGCCCATCTTGCTTGAAGTTGGTTCAGCTGGCGGGGTTTGAAGAACTAGACTAAGTTCTTGTGGTCTGTCAGAACCTTTACCAGATGTTCAGCACCGCACAAATACCTGTGCCAGTGCTTCAATGTCTTCATTATAGCTAACATCTCATTGTCGTATATTGGGTAGTTTCCTTCAGCTGGTAGCATCTTCTTAGAGTAATATGCTACAGGATGTAGCATACCATCCCCTCCTTCCTGAAGAAGGACCCCACCCACCGCAAAGTTGGACACATCTGTCTCCAGCACAAAAGGTTTAGCAGGGTCAGGCATGGCAAGGACCGGGGCAGAGGTGAAGGCAAGCTTCAGGGTCTCAAAGGCAGTGGTGCATTCTGGGGTCCAGAAAAAGGCAACCTTGTCAGATCACAGGCGGGTCAGGGGCAGGTTGATGTGAGAAAAATTTTGGATGAAATCCCTACAATAATTTGCCATGCCCAAAAAACTTCTCACATCCTTTCTGCATTTGGGTACTGGCCAGGCTGTTACAGCTTCTACTTTGTCCTGCGCCACTGCAAACCCACCAGTCTTCACCACATATCCCAGAAATTTAACTTCAGATTGAAAGAATTTGCATTTCTTAAGCTTGGCATGTAGGTTGGCCTGTGAGAGTTTCTCCGGTATTTGGTCAAGGTGTTGGAGGTGTTCCTCATGTGTTTTGCTGTATATGAGGATGACATCCAAATACGCCACACAGAACTGGTCAAGGTACTTGTCAAGGACAGAGTTGATCATTCTTTGGAAAGTGCTGGGGGTATTAAACAACTCAAACAACATGACCAAGTACTCATACAACCCATATCTAGTTTTGAAGGCTGTCTTGTATTTGTCCCCTTCTTTGATTCTGATCTGATTGAAGGCGTCTCTCAGGTCAATTTTTGAGTATACCTGGGCTCCTGTCAATATGTCACATAGGTTGTCAGCGTTGGGGATGGGGTAGTGGTTTTTTACAGTGATATTATTCAGTTTTTGATAGTTTATGCAGGGTCACATCCTGCCATCTTTCTTTCCTACGAACAGCATGGGCAAAGAGCAAGGGCTTTTTGACACCCGGATGAACCCTTTTTTTGTCATGTTCTCCAAGTATGTCTTCAGTGCTGCTTGTTTGCGGTGATTGCAGCTGTATATGGGGCCATGGTGGGGTTGGGTTCCAGGTAACAGGTCAATGGTGTGGTCATAGATTGAGTGACTGGGAAGCTGGGTGGCTGCTTTTTCACTGAAGACGTGGCTCCACTTCTCCAAGGAGGCAGGAAGACTACCCACCCTGGGTTCCATTCTCAGAGTCAGGAGTGTGTTGGGTTCCTTACTGGTTGGGTCCAACTGGAACGGCACCACATCAAACAAATTGTCTCCCTTCAAGGCAACCGTTTGATTACGGAAGTTCAGAATAGCGCCGTGTCTCTGGGACCAGGAGTCCCCTAGGATCAAGGGGTGAGGAAGCCCTTTCAGGATGATATAAAATGCTGGGTACCAGTTCTGCCCAATTTTCAGGGGCAATTCAGTGGCACACCTGAAACCCAAGTTGTGGGAGCTGTTTCTCATGATTACCTTGACGCTTTTGCTGGTGGCCTCCAGTCCAAGATCCTTGGCAAGAGAGCATTGATAAAACTCTCCTCTGCTCCGGTATCAATGAAAGCTCTAACAGTCTGAGATGTAGTGGATGTTCTTACTTCAACTTGGATAAATTTTTACAATTGAGTAGAGGTGTTTATTTATACCAAGGAAACTGAGGGGTTACTCTTCTTGGGGCAAGCCTTGGTGAGGTTTCTGGGCTTGTGGCAATAAAAGCACAAGCCTTTGCGGTAGTGGCGCTGTAGTTTGTCAGAGGACATTCCTGATCTGCCAGGTGTTGGGGCTCGGTTCGTGCGCTGAGCAGAAAAGGGAGTGTCTTCTTGGTTGAGGCTCAACCCTCTCCACAAGAGGAGTAATTCATCCAGGCCAAGCGTAGAGGGGTGGTGCTTGAGGAGCTCCTTCAGGGCAGGAAAGGCTCCTTGGCGGTACAGGATGGCCAATAGCTTGTCCTCGAGTTGAGTTCTGGCTTTCAATTTCAGGAGCTCATTGGTGTAAGCTTGCAGCAAGTGTGGTCCTTGTTGGATATCCAGTAAGCTGATCAGGGCGTGGTGGCAGGTGTCTTGGTTGTTGCCTGTGGCCATCAGTTCACTCTCAAATCAGGAGTAGTCTAGGCAGAACTTGACGTCCTCGGCGGTTGCTTTCCCAAACCAGTCCAGGGCATTGCTGGAGAGCATGGAGGCTACTCCAAGGACTTTCTTGGTATTGTTGGAGTATGAGTTTGTGTTGGCTTGAAAATGGAGGCAGAGGACTGCCATTGCTCTTCTGGCTTCTTCTAAGGTGAGCTTCCCCATCTGGGGCATATCTACCCGGGTCGTGGTCTGGTTTACTATGATGTTCTGCACCTGCAAGTTTGGGGTCTTGGTCTTCTCCTCACCAGGTGGTGTGTCTTTCTGTTTGGGGTTGGTTTGGTGTCAGATCACTGAGGTGATCAGGTTGGTAGCTAACTTGTACACATAGTAAGCTGAAATCAATAAAAATAGCATACAAGATGCCCCAAGAGTTAACAACATCTTGGGGCCCAGGTTACTGTGTTTGAGGTAGATTGCTATAATGTCAGGGATCCAACCTGTAGAGGGTTCCTGAGAACTTGCGGGCGGACGGCCTGCGGGCCCAGCAGGGAGAGCCCACCACAAGATTGGGGCTAACTTTACAATATAAGATAATAATTTTCCAAGTACTGCTCAAGGTCCGCTTACAGGCACCATAGAATCAATCAATCTGGTGAGGGTGATATACATCACCCCAAATATCTGAGTGGAAGTGGATTCATTAGTGACAACAGATTCTTGCAGGTGGTTGGGCCGTGGGGTGAGGGGCGGTGTTATTGGAACCAAATATGCGGGCAGGAAATTATACTTGTCGCGGAATAGCAGAGGGGGCCGGACAATTTTGATGCCTTCTCTGTAAAAAACTTTCATCTCTCTAGTTCTAGCTTTGGGGTTGTGGATGAGGATCTCCTCCAGAGTAAACTCCAAATACTCCAGGTTGGGTGGGTACTCAGTAAAATGTACTGGGCCAAAGGGAGCTCCTGGTGGACAGTAAAGTTTGGGCGGCTGGTCCGCGGTTTCTTGGGGTAGGTGAGCACAGGGTGCAAAGCCGCTAGGAGTAGACTTTAAATGAAGTAAGACTAATAACAAGTATGGTATGATCTGGTTTAACCAAAGGTTCATGTCACTATTGCAAGGATGGCAATGGGCATCTTCCTGGCGGCCCAGGGTATAAGTATGCCCATCTGTCATGGTAAAACTTTCAAAAATTCCGTCAGCCCAGGTTTTCCTGATTACCAGGTCTTCCCAGTCTTTGGTGGCATCAATTTCAGGGGTTATTTCATTGGCTGGTTTGAACTGAGAATGCTCAAATTCCCTAGTCAGGTTGTGGGATTGGTTGCCTCTGGGTGGCCCGCGTTCTATGGGAAAATTCTCTGTTTTCCCTTCTGTGTGGGCCCAAGTTATTTCGGAATCTGTGGCTGGACCTGCCCGTTGATTGGCTGTTTTATCAGGAACCTTTAGTGTGGAGAGTATTGGTGTAGGTACATTTGGTTCATCAAGCTTAAAAGGATTTTCTGAAGTCAAATCCTGTTCTGATTCAAGCCCAAAAAACTGTGGGCGGCCAGGCGGCTGGCCCTGCGCGCTGGTGCCCCGCGAGATGCCGGGGTTTGAGTTTTGTAGTTGAGGCTTTTCAATAAGTATAGTTGATAGTAGTTTGTCACTTGTGACACTTTAACTGCTACCAGTGATGAGAAGCGACTTCCTGGAAAGCTTAGAAGATAGGTTTAGAGAAGAAGAGTGATTTTATTGGACAATATTTCTGGCTTGTATATTGTGTACCCTGTGGCAGGGACCCAAGTTGAATCAGATATATTGGAGGTCATGTGTGATTTGAGTTCGGATAGCTAGATATCTGGACAGGTCAGGGGATATTGGTCTTTTGCCATTTCAGGAATGTTGAACCAAGCATTGGATTGGCACCAACCTGGGAGATGACTGGATGATACTTGTGCTGGTGATGGCCAGAATACCAGTGCATCCATCTCCTAGACAGAGTTAAAAAAGAAATAAAGGGGGAAAATAAAGAGTTAAAGAGGTTGAAAGCTTACAGGAAGAACTCATCAAAGAGTTGATCCATTGGGTGGGGCAGAAGCAGACAGAACGCACTGGGGAACTTCAAGAGCAGGGGCAGGAACTTTGCCTGGGCGTAAAGAGGGGCATGGACCAAAAAACAGGCAAGCTCAAGTCTGGCCAAGGAGCACAGGGCAAGGATGAGGAAATCAAGGTACAGAAATCTATCAAGAAAAACATGGGGAACGTTCAAACCAACCCAGCAAAAGGCAACAGGGAACACAGAGAACCTGTTCAAAATACGGAGCCATGGTTTCTCCAGAGCAAGAGGATGGCAGGTTCAAACCAGGGTTAGGAGCAGGCCATCCAGAGAAAGGTTTTGGGGAAACAAGCCAATCCAGACTCCTGATTGGCTGTAGGCCAAAGCCTGTCTTATCAATGTTTCCCATTGGTTAAACAGAGGGGGAAAGCCTAAAAAATAAGGGACTTGACAGGGAAAAGTCTGCTTGGATTGGCTGAAGCAAGCAAAGAAGTTTGATTTATTATAGAGCAATAAAAACTGGATAGCATAAGCCTGGAAAGTAAAGAGGTCAGAAAGAAAAAAAGGTTGTAGACAAGGAGCTATTTAAGGGGGGAGACTGAAACAAGGGGGACATGGTGGATACTCGAAGCCAGAAGCAAGGACAAGGATCCCAGGGCATGTGAGTAGGAGTCCAAGACAACCAGGAAGGAGTACAAGGCCAGGAGCAAGAAAGGGCAGGACTCTGAGACAGTAAAGTGGGACACAGAGGACAGCGCAAGGACTCCAAGACATGGGGCAGGAGCACAAGACCAAGGACAAGGATTCCAAGAGATAGAGCAAGGGCTCTAAGACTTGGTAAACCAAATTGTATCCTCCCAAACCAGGCTATAGAAGGGTTTTAAGGGGATCTTCCTTCTGAACACAATAAATGCCACTCTTGACCCCTATCCTTTCTCCCTGATTGTGCAGAGCTCCTAATGGATAAACCTCATAAAATTTTCTGCCCTAGCTCAGGCGAATAAGTTGTCCCATCTGGAGAATGACATCCCCATCCAGCCATTACCTGGCATTGACCCAGGTCATGCATTGGTGTCTGAGAAGCTGGAGCATCACAACCCTGTTGAGGGTTTATCGAGGTAATCAGATTATTTTCAAGCCCTTGTAGCCTTGATGATGAAGGTTGACCAACTTGAAATTAAATTCTGTCCCATCTATTGAAAGAGGAGCCTGTGAGCTGCTGTGGAAATAAAAGGCTGGCTTGTAGCAGGAAAGTGGCTTTGGAGATAATGAGATAGATGGCGTTTACATATGCTGAGTTTATTGATAATAATTGAAATAAGATGTTCCCTGGACAGGAGCAAGACAGATGGGCTACAGATCCAACGCTTGGGGTATGAGGATGGAATGGGAAAGGAGGGAGAGCTAGGTCCAACTGGATGCAGTTGGCGATTGTAACTTGAGTTAAGGATATCTCGGTTAACCGCTCTTGTATAACCTGCGTCCTGAAACGGTAGAATTGAACCCACTGTTATCAGGGAGCTGGAAACTTATCTTGATGGTACCAGGGAAAGCTTCGGGTTGGAATATAAATGCTATATGGAGTTGGGTTTATGAAGGGTGGGATTAAATCCTATATCTCTTGGGTGGGGCGTAAAGTATTCATCATGTGGCGAGGAGATACCTTGGAGGGTTGCTATCTCTTAAACCCGTTCAATAGTTGAGGTTGTTGCGCTGATGTTTACTTTTTAATGATGGCGCTCTATTTTGCAATGTCTTGAGTAATCATGTTTTTTATTGTTTTTTTATTAAAGAATCAAACGCCAGTTGGTGCAGATGTTAAATACGGTTGAGTGGATGTACTAAAGAGCTTCGGCAGGGGTGGTATCGAGAGATGAAGACGCAGTTGTATGCACTGGCGGTATTCGTGGTGAGTGGGTACGAATTGACTATCCTGCACACCAACGATGTCCACTCCCATTACGACCAGGCCAACCAGTTTGGCACCGACTGTAGCCAGAAGCAGATCAGCGACAAGGAGTGCTATGGCGGGCTGGCAAGGCTGAAGACGGCAATTGACGCTGAACGGATGAAGCACCCTAAAAGCCTTCTGTTGGATGCAGGTGACCAGTTCCAGGGGACTCTGTTCTTTACTTACTACAGGGGCAACCTCACGGCAAGAGCCATGAATCATCTGGGTTACGATGCCATGACACTTGGTAACCACGAGTTCGACCTTGGCCCAGAGAACGTTGCTCGTGTTGCTTCCCAATTCCAGTTTCCTGTTGTCTCCTCAAACATCCATGCTGCAGCTGTCCCTTCTCTTGACCGGCTTGTGAAACCTTACCACCTGTTCCCTGAGCATGGTGTGGCACTTGTTGGATACATCACCTATACTGCACCAGACATCTCCAACATTGGCGGGGTTCAGGTTGAGGACCCTGTAGTAGCTGTCCAGCGGGCAGTGGACCAAGTGAGACTCTTGGGATACACCCGTGTGATTGCAGTTTCACACAACGGCTATTACGAAGACATGGAGCTGGCCAGCCAAGTACGAGGTCTTTCGCTGGTTGTCGGTGGCCACTCTCACTCCTACCTTGCCTCCAACACCAGCGCTGAACTGGGCCTGGAGTCTCTTGGCATGTATCCCACAAAAGTCACCAACGGAGAAGGCAAAGCAACCTATGTTGTGCAGGCGTACTGCTGGGGTCGCTTTCTTGGTCACATCGACGTCAACTTTGGCAGCGATGGGTATATTGAAACCATCACCGGTGCACCAATTGAATTGAATGCAGATATCGAGTTGGACATGCCCACCCAAAAAGTAGTAACGGAGATGCGCAAACCATTCAAAGAATACGCCAACCAAGTGATTGGCGAGACTCTCATTGACTTGGATCAGTCGACCTGCCAAGCACAGGAGTGCAACATGGGCTCTATCCTGGCCGATATGATGCTAGACTACCGCCCACATGCCCAGATCGCATTCATCAACGCCGGTGGCGCCCGCGCGTCCATCCCCAAAGGCCCCATCACCCTTGGCAACGTCCTCACCGTCCTCCCCTTCAATAACGCCATTACAGAGTTCACCCTACCTGGCCAGCGTGTATGGGACTTTATCTATGCCGCGGTACTCAAGAAGAACCCGTACAACAACAAGCCCGTCTCAAGCTTCATCCAAGTGGCTGGCATGCATATCACCATCAACAAGTCACAGCTCGTCTCCGTTGACGTAAAAGACAAAACCAACTTCTCCCCTCTCGACTTGGCCAAGAACTATACCGTCGTAACCTTGAACTTCTTGGCCAAAGGGGGTGACAACATAATCACCCCACCCATTCTTGGATCCCCGACCCTTGATGCCACCCATGAGGTCTTCTCCCGGTACATCAAGGCCAACTCTCCCATCGCCAGTGTCCCTGGCAACCGGATCATTTTTGAATCGGAATAGAATCATACTTCTTGCCCCCTGCTATAACATCCGCATCCGATAGTTGGGATGGCTTTACAATCCTGAATATTGAAACTAAATAAATAAATATATTTAATCCTGTTTCTTATTGAATCAATAAGCTTAAAGATCTAGCATCTCTTGGATCAGATCCCCAAGGCCGGGGTGTCAAGGTCAAAATACCAAAGATCAAGACTAGGGTCCCAGGGATACCTAGTTCGAACAACTCTCCTGGATACAACTAGGGCTGCAGCAGCCCAAAAGAGGGACAATTACAGCAAATGCCATAATCGTCCTATCCTCCCTTCCCCACAATCTTCCTTCAGATCCCCCAGCATAAGGGAACCTTAAATCACTATAAAAAAGAAGGTATTGGAAGGTTTTTTGCTTCCCAGATTTAAGAGGTTTTTAATACATGTTTATAATAAATTTTACTTTTTAAAAAATTTAATTTTGGATCTAACTTTTTAATTTTTAAAGAATATAAAAGTAAATAATATAATTTCTATTTTAAAATAAAAAATCCCAACAAACACACCCTCAGAAGGGTGCGGAAGGAAACAATTCTGAGAGAATCTTCTCAAAGAAGATTATCTCATAATTGTTTCAGGATTCCAGACGGGTGCTCCTTTTAAGAAAAGGAGCCACCCATCTGAAATCCAATGTAGCCCTAATATTTCATGACCAACACATTAGAGCGAGGCATAGATAGCAGCCCACTCCAAGAGGTGCAGACAGATCCATCCCAGTTGTTCTGTGACCTAATCCAAACCAGCCAAAAAAACTGTTCTGTGGCTCCACCTTCACACAATTCCTGCACCCCTCCCTGCCCTAGTTACATTTTAAGGATCAGAAGGTCCTTAAGCTACCTAACCCTGATAAGAGGATCTGGATAAAAATTCAAAGGATCCAGCTAGCCTAGCTGCTTCTAAAATGGCTAGATCCTTTATAAACACTTCCAGAGAGCGCTTATAGGACCTCTGAATAAAATTATAAAAAGAACCAAATTTATTAGTTACAGTAGAAAGGGTCTTGGGGGAAGTTCCATATATCTCTACAAGATAACATATCAACCTTGATGTCCAAGCTGTATGTCAGGCAAAGCTATACCTACCATCAATAGGGGATATTGTGAGTATTATTTGGCTGAAAATGCACTAGGAACCCCCAACCGGAATCAACCCTGCAGCACATGACCAGGCAGGGGCAAGCACTTGTGCTTGGACCAAAATTTTCTATTTTGGATATAAAAAAGGTAACAGAGTTGGCAACAAATCTACTTTTAGAGTTAAAGCAGGTCCCAAACAGGGTCTGATAAGCTTGCCTATGCCCTGACAGGGAACTCGGGGCATAGGTGTCCTGAAGTCAACATCATTGGGGTCTCTAATCAGGCTTTATATCCCTGGGCCAGGCATGTCAAGCAAAATAGCCGTTTAAACCTGGCCCAGACCACTGAAAAGATCATTTCCTTCCTGAGCCTGCCAATGCTAGCCCAGAAAAGCAACCTGTGTGAAAGCTCACACCACAGCCGTGCAGCTAGACCCTCTACAGCCAATAGTGAAGATTTCTGATATAAGCCACCCAAGGGTCAGAAATTCATCCCTGGATATAGAGATAGAGAAACCCTTCTTGAACCTCATATCCCAGGACTTTCAAGCCCTAATCATTCCATCAAGATAACAGAAGGCTACTAGGAAGGAGTACAGATAGTATAAACACTACATAAACCAGCTGACCCCCATTGAATTGGTACTGTCATTCTCACCAAGTAAAGGATTACCAGGAGCATTTGGCTCTCTAAACATTTTTCCCAAATTTACCCTTGCTCTGATAAGTTTTCAAAAATCTGTCACAAGCAGCAAACTCCTGCTATCAGTTAGCAAGGAGAAATCCCAAGCTTGAGATAAAACTCTGGGCTCCTGCGGGCTACCAGCCCGCGCTTTTGTCGGCCCGGATCAGAATCAGGTTCAACTCTGGAGAAACCTATCAGACCCACCAGTGTAGCCCCTTCTATGCTTGGACCCTATCCTATGGGAAAAGCCCTGAGCCCAGCCAGTGAGAGCAAAAGCCCAAAGAACACTCCTGCAATTTCCTGGGCCGCTGCCAATGAAGCATTAGGTAAACTACCCTGATCCCAAGGCTGGCAGGTTGCTGATAAACCCTGTGTCTCAAAAAAGGGGGTTGAGGCTCGCCTTTGGGATGCAGCCAATGGAGAACCAATGATTCTGAGCTCTCCCAGGGCTGTGCAACCCCTGGTAAATGCTGCCACCTGGGCTGCAAGGATTTGCAAAAGTTTTCACAGCTTTAATGAGCATACTTATAGCCAGAAGATGACAGGAAGGCTGTGATGGTCCACATGTTTGGTGGTTTGCAGGCAGGGTAATATTGGCCAAGCAAAAGTTTGGTTGTTTGTTGCAGGTAGAGGCCTAGTAGGAAATGATGGCTACTAGGGACGGCAGGGCCTAGCTAGTAGGTGTAAAGACTACTAGAGGCAGATGTTGCCTCCACCCAGCAGAAGATATTGGCTGCTGTGGGCTAGAGTTCTTCACCTAGCAGGGAACTGTGGCTGCAAAAGGGTGAATAATGAGATAGCTAGCAGGGAACTTTGTCTGTTTGAGGTGGAGAAGGTTTTGGACCCCTGGCAGGTAACACAGGCTGTGTTGTGTCCTGCCCCAAAGGGCAGGCTTCAGAAAAGCTTTAGAATTCAAAATTTGAATTATTATTTGAATTAGATTCTATTAGTATGTTTTAATCAAAAACTTGCCTTGATTTTGTTCGCTTTTGGGTTGCTTTTGCTTTCACTCTTGGTTTTTCTTTTTCTTTTGCTCCTTTGTGTGTGCGACTCAAATTTGATTCACTTTTATATAATTCCTATTCTTAGATAGGTTTTATTTTTTTACTTTTAACTCCTTGGCTTACGCAACTGCCGTTCTCCCCACTGATTATGCAGATCTTGGGCTCCTGTTGCCAGCTGCTTCCCCATCACCATGTGTTCTTCCCCTCTGTCTGTCAATCACATCTGTTCAGAAAACTCCCTGTTTTGCCCTGAAGATCTCCCCAAGACTTGGTTTTTCTTGCCTATAAATAAAGACACCAGAGAAGTAAGCTTTTTAAGCTGAAATCCCAAGCAGGTTTCCCCTAATCACTGTTTACAGGTTTTTTTCTTCAATTATATTTTTATTCTCCAAATTCTAACTTTGAAATTTGCGTAGGTTATTATCTTTAAAATTAAAAGAAGCTTAGGTTTATATTAGATACCTTGTTAGTTCAAATTTGCCTCCCAGGCTCAAACAAACTAGAATAATTAGAATGGAGATAGTTAGACAACAAGCATTTAGCTTGGTGTCACCATTTTTTTACTTTAGGGATAATTGAACTAGTTTTGTGTTGAGATATTCCCATGGGGAATATCCTGACGTGGATATACCTTTGGTTACAAACAAATCCTTATTCAATAATTTATTTTATATAGTTTGTTTAGGTTATTTAACCCCACAACACCTTTTATGTCTAATCATAAGCTTTTGGCAGGTCTTTTAAAGGTTCTCCTACAAACTGTGTCTACTTTTTTATATCTGTTAAACTTAAATCCAAACAATTTACATGGTATAGTTTACAATCTTGCACCTTACTGGGCAAGACCTTACAGGCTGCCAGGGAGGGGAAGAGCTCTGAGGGCTCTACATACCCTGATACACTTACAGGAGGTCTGTGACCAAGAATCCTACCTAACAGACTGGTAGGGTGTCCTCGTTTATGTCCCCATGGGAGCTTTGGGGGGAACCCAAAGTGAGCATTGGAGGGCATGGATTTGCTCAGAGGTATCATCAAGGCGGTTTACTTGGGAAAACAAGCTGCAGATCTTGGTGTGATCAGGCCTCTGGGAAGTAGAGCTGATTACTCTGCGGCTGAAAGCCAAGACTTAATCACCTGGGTGAGTAAAAACAACAACATAGGCTATGAGAATCTATGGTTGGATAGCCTAAGTGGAATGCCACTTGCAAGGGCCCAGTCAAACGCCAGTTCAATGTAGACTCATGCCTGAGTCTACAGGTTCTGGTAACAGGGGCTGAGATAAAAATCAAGGTGGTTCACGGAATCAGCAGAGAAGACTAGTGAGAGGAACTGTTTGATCACAGAGAAGGATAGTTGAAGGACTGTTGGTTCTGTTGTAACTGTGCTGTTTTAGCAGAGTTACACGGGGAAAGATGTTTAGAAGCTAGATAATAATCTTTATTAGGAGATATTAATTACATAGTTCATATGAATCAAGAATAATAGGAACAAGATTGGTGATCACACGGCTGGATGGAAGAAGGGAGTGGCTTGATCCTTATAATGAGTCAAGCGCCAAATCAAGGTATCCACTGTAAAGGATCATCATCTGTTCATGTTGTTGGATTTGGTAATTCAAGTTGACTTCCTAGTCTGGCTTTGGGTGACCGGATAATTGGATTGCAGGTCACAAACCCGCTTGGTTAGAACCTTGCTGGCGGGTCAAGCCTGCAGTTTTGACACCCCCCGGCTGAAGGTCAGCCTCCTCTGGGGGCAGGTTGTCAGGGGCCCAGGCGCTGTATTGAACCAGTTGTTGTTTGGTGGTGTGTAGGGCAGTTTCTCGTTGTTTCTGTCTCGCTTTGCAGGGTTGTAGGTGGTCATGGTGTAGGGTCTTGTCTTGCTTACGTTTCCCAAGCCCTTGCACAAGGTAAGTGTTATTGTTGTTTACCTTTAGGATTATTGCTGGCCCTACTTTTTCGGGTTGTAACTTGCTCTTGTCCACGTTCATGACCCATAATTTTTCCCCAACTTCATGTCTATTGTGGATGGGAACAAATGTCTTTTGTAGGTGTTCATTTTCTTTGGCTGTTTGCTTACTGTTAGCCTCAACTACTTGAGGGTCCAAGCAAGGGGGTACTTGACTTGGAATTTCCAACTTAGGTCCTGTCAATGCTTGAATGATATTTGGCTGTGTGCCGTATACCAGTTTAAACAGACTTTTTCTGGTGGATCTGTTCACTTGGGTTTGGCACACAAGTAATGCAGTTGGTAGCTGCTTATACCAGTCTTCAGGTCTCCCGGTGGTGAGTTTGGCTAGGGTTTGCACGAGGCTATCATTAAGCCGCTCTACGCGTCCATTAGCCTGTGGGTGGTATGGTGTTGTGACGGTGTGTTTGACCCCATTCTTGGTGAGGTATACATTGGTGTCTTTGGAGGTCAACTCTTTGCCTCCATTGGTTATCAGGAGCTCTGGCTTTCTGAACTTGCTGATTATTTCTTTGCCAATAAATTGTCAAACGTCATTGCCGGTGTGTGCCTTCACCGCTTGGGCTACTGGCCACCTTGTCGCAAAGTCAATGGCAGTGATGATGTACTTTTTGTCATTGTGCTTTCCTGGCATGGGGCCAAAAATTTCAAGAGCCCATACTTTGAACGGTAGTTGGGTACAAATGGGGAGTACAGACTTTGGTGGGGTTTTGCTTTTAGCAAACTTTTCCCATACCTTGCACTGGTCTAGAACTTCCTGGACATTGCGGTATAAGGTTGGCCACCAGGCTTTATGCTTTAGGAACTCATATAGATTTTGGTTCTTAGTATGTCCAAGATATCTGTGTTAGCAAAGAATGGTGTCAACTTGCTGATGTGTGGGGATGTAGGGAATTGTTGTGCCATCCGTCATCTTTCTGTGAAGGGTCCCGTATACGTCAGCAAAGAGGTGTTCATTCTTGATGACTGTTTCTTTGGTGATGTTGGTTGTGCCTGCAGGGAATCCTTTGTCTTTTGTATGTAGCACTAAGAGAGGCCAGTCTGGTTCAAGCTTATTCTCTCCTCTTGAAGCACAGATATACAGGCGGGACAGGGCGTCTGCCATGGCAAGCTCAGCCCCAGGTTTTTACCGGATGAGCATGTTAAACCTCTCCAATATTTCCATCCACTGTGCTTGGCGGCGTGACAGATTTGCTTGAGTCTTGAAATAGATGAGTGACTTGTGATTGGTTTGTGCTGTGAATTCTTCCTGTTGTTCCAGGTAACAGCGCCATTTGACTAGGCAGTGTACAATGGCCAGCAGTTCCTTGTTGTGGATAGGGTATTGGCACTCACCATCTGTCAGTTTGCGCAATTTGTAGTCTACAGGAAGAAAGTCACTCATTCTTAATTTTTAGTACTCCCCCAATGGATGCATCTGAGGCTTTGGTTTCCATCTGGTATTCCCTGTCTTGTTTGGGGTATTGTAGGATGGGAGCTGTTGGGAGCTTTTCTTTGAGGCATCTAAAACATAGGTCACATTGGGGGGTCCATACGAGCTTAGACTTGGCGCCTGTTATGGTGGATAAGGGGGTGGTCAAGACGCCACAGTTGGGTATGAAGCGTTGTAAATAGGCCAACATCCCCAAGAAGGTGCGGAGTTCTGACTTGTCCTTGGGAGGTGGCATCTTGCAGATGGCCTGTATCTTTTGACTGTTGGGTTTGATGCCGTTTTTTGAGACTATGTGTCCCAAGAAGGGTAGTTGCTCCCGGAAGAACTGGCATTTGGAGGGCTTGGCCAACAGTTTGTGTTGTGCCAAGGTTGCAAAGACCTCTTCCAGGTCTTTGTGGTGTTGTTTCACCAAGGGGCTGTAGACAATAATATTGTCCAAGTATACTAGGGCATGTTTGCCTATGTGTGGCTCAAACACTTTGTACATGAAGGTTACAAAGGTGGACGGGGCATTGGTCATGCCAAAGTTGAGTATCACACATTTGTGGGAACCATACTTAGTGCAGAAGGCTGTTTTGGGGATGTCTTCCACCTTGATACAAATCTGGTTATAGCCTGAAGTTAGATCAATCTTGGAGAAGACGGTGGCTCCTCCCAAGGCGTCAAAAAAGTCATCAATCAGTGGCAGTGGGTAACAATTCTTAATGGTGACTTTGTTTAAGGCGCGGTAGTTTGTGACCAGGCATAAGGTACCGTCCTTTTTAGCCACAAAGAATATGGCGGCCCCAAAGGGAGACTGAGAGAGGCGGATAAGTCCTTTTTCTAGTACCTCTCTGAGATAGACACATAGGGTGTCACCCTTGTTTGGAGTCAGTCTGCAGATGGGGTGTGCCTTGGGTACAGCCCCCTTGAGTTGGATGAAGTGTTGAATGTGTTTCTCAGGGGGCAGCCCAGTTAACTCTTCCTTAAAGATTTCTGGATGGCGGGCCACAATGTTGCGGTCCTGAGGTGTGAAGATATCCTGGTGGTCTTTGAAGTGTATGATCTCATACTGACAGGAGTCCCAGTCAATTGCCTTCAGATTTTCCTTCTTGTCCAAGGTCTCAGTGATGCGTACAAAGACGTGGTCACGTAGGAGTTGGTCCACAAAGTTGGGGTAGATCTGGTGGTTGACGCCTTCATGCTTGATGGTCAACACGGAGGTCGCCCAGTCCACATGGGGGTTGTTTTTCCGTAACCAGTCTAGTCCCAGTACAATGTCAAACTTGGGGAAGTCAATGACGGGACCTTGGATGGTGGAGTGAAGGTTCTCAAGCATGACAGAGAAGGGGGTGGTTTCCCTTGTCACGTCAATGTGATGTTCATCAGCCAGGACCACGTTTTTAATCTGCAAAGGATTAGTGGCCAGCTTGAACTTATCCACAAAGCTACTGTTGACAAAGGTTCAATCTGTGCTTGAGTCCAGGAGTGCTGAGCCTGTGTAACTACAAAAGCAGAAAGGGTAAGACATCAATTTATTGGGATGTCTGGCAATGGTGTACAGTACCAGGCCCTCTGAGGGCACTTGGATCATTGGGCATTGGTCTACGTCCTTGGGTTGGTATTCATTGTTGGGCGAGTCAGGAGTTGCATGGGGAGAGCTTGGCTTGCTTAGTGCTCTCCCTGGGCTTTTCCCTCATCTTGATTGCCTTGTGTGGCGGTGACACAGAAATGGGTGCAATTCAACTGGCCATTGTTTCCATTTCCATGCCCATTTGAACCTGTGGGTTTGTGATTGGCGTTGTTTCCGTTGCCTCCAGGAGGTGGTCAAGCAGAGCGTCCGCTTGGATGGGAATCCTTGGGCCTTTCTTGTTTCCCAGTCTGTGCCTTGTGCAGAGCGTTGGATGTTTGTTCCGCTTTTTCCGCTTCACAGTACAGGCTTTGCAGGTTGATCACCTGATCCAGGTTCACATGCCTCATTACGTGCAACTTGAGGGCATTGTAGTACATGAGGTGTGTGGCTGGGGTATCAAAGGCCATGTTGGATGGGGCATGAAGACAGAGTTCCTTGTAGGCGCGGGTGAGTTCTTTAATGGTGCCTGTCTGGGTCAGGTTCTTTACTTGGCGTATTATCATGAGCGCTGTATCTTTAAGCACAAACCTTGTCAGGAAGTCCTTCTTAAAAGTATCCCAGTTCTTGTCAGTATGCTCTTTGTGCCACTTGTCACACCAGGTGCCAGCGTCATGGGCCAGGCAAATTAAAATCTCCACAATCCAAAATCACTGTGGGCATTCCATCTGAGCCAGCTTGCTCTGGGCAGACTGGATCCATGCGGCAGTGTTGTTGTCGTTGGCCCTGGCAAAGGGTTCCTAGGCAGCGCTTCAAAGCCTTTGCGCTACATAGGCGGGCATGGTGGTTTCATCAGCTGGTTGTGGCATTGAGGAGGGATCCTGAAAGAAACCTTGCACAGACATAGCGTTGAAGGCAGAAAGCAGGATTACTGTGTTTTGGTATAGGATAAAACCATCAGATATCTTGGTACCAGAAGTATACAGAGTCCAGTCGGGCAGGAGGCCAGACATGATTCTGTTGAGGATTTGTTGGCTGCGGCGTGTGCAGGCAACAGGCAGAATTTTTCAAGATAAGGTAGGATAGAGAACCTACCAGTGCTACCAATGTTGTAACTGTGCTGTTTTAGCAGAGTTACACAGGGAAAAAATATTTAGAAGCTAGATAATAATCTTTATTGAGAGATAGTGATTATATAGTTCATATGAATCAAGAATAATAGGAACTAGATTGGTGATCACACAGCTGGATGAAAGAAGGGGGTGGCTTGATCCTGATAATGAGTCAAGCGCCAAATCAAGGTATCCACCGTAAAGGATCATCATCTGTTCATGTTGTTGGATTTGGTAATTCAAGTTGACTTCCTAGTCTGGCTTTGGGTGACCGGATAATTGGATTGCAGGTCACAAACCTGCTTGGTTGGAACCTTGCTGGCGGGTCAAGCCTGAAGTTTTGACAGTTCATATGAAGTTTGGAACCAAAATGGTTCATTGTGCAGGTGGAACCAATATGATTCCTAGTGAGGATAAGTGGAAGGGCTCAAAGATCATGATGCAGAAGTAGCTGGTCATGATAAAGAAGTAGCCAGAGGACTGATAGGCCATTTAATGACTGGTCTGAGCTGTTGGAGACTGGAATAAACTGTTTAGAGACTAAGGCTGAAGATCTGAAAGATGTGGTTGAAGATCATGATGCAAGATTATCTGATCATGATACAGGAGCTGGCTGAAGGATCAGAAGATGATATGAAGAACTAGTGGTCCAGAGAAATGAGCCAAGATTTTGCCAAAGTGGGAAGATGTGGAATGTTTTAACTTGGTTTAGTAGTAAACTCAAGAAGGAATGTGGATAGAAGTGTGGGTAAGATATTTATTTATTAAGTTTCTAGGATAGATGAAGGTATGTTTCTATCAGAGCTGGATACAAAGTTGTTTTGGTGGGATATTTTCCTTGGATTTTACTATATTTGTAAATATATGGGGGAAAAGGTGAAGAGGTCCAGAAAGAACAATTTAAATTGTATTCTACTATTTAAATGGGTTTAGGTTGAATGCAGGGAAGACTGGTGCCAGAATAATGGACAGGTTAACACTTTGGTGCGTGAAGAGTTGTTGCTTTGAGCGGTTTGAGCTGTGGAAATTATTTTCCTAGTTGGATCCCGGTGGAACTTCAAAAATGGTCTATTTCTGCGCTCTGCATTCATTGGTTGATTTCTGGCAGGTTCACTGATGAAAATGATTGGTTGGAAACCAAAAGCTTAAAGTATAAGCAAGAAAATAATGAATCAATACTTTAAGCTTTTGGGAAAGTAAGTATGTAAGCTTAAGTTATTATAGGAAAAAGTGAGCAACAATGGTTTAAGCTTCTGAGAAAGCCATTTTAAAGGCAGAACCGTTGAGAAAAGGACACTCTAAGAAGGTGGCTGGCTGGAAAGTTACAGGGTCTTTCTGGGTCTTTTTGGAGGTCTTTCCCAGGCCTTTTGAGTTTCTGCCAAGAGGTTTTTGGAAGCCTTTTGATCACCAGCAGGAGCTTGATTGGACTGATACAAGTGGAATACCAAGGCCACTAAAGATATAAAGAGAGCTGAAGCCCAAGATAACGGAGCAGGAGCCCAAGAATAAGGAGCTGGATCCTAAACGTGGCGCAGAAGTCTGATTCTAAGGCGCTGGAGTCCAAGTTTAAAGAGCAGGAGTCCAAGATATTGTTGGAGGACTTCAAGTATTGGTAACCCCATATTATTTCCCTGACCCACTGGGCCATATACCAGAAGGTTCTAAGGAGATCTTCCTTCTGAGAGTGAATAAAAGCCCATTTCAACCCCTATACATATTTCTGAGATACATTTTCCCTTGCTAGAGTGTCAGGAATGACAATTTGGATGCTCCTAAATCTCAAAATACAGAATCAAAGTCAAACCCTGGACAAAACCCTTTGCGGACCTCCAGACTCATAGGCTGGGAACACAATAACCCACTACTAATTGACAAAGTTGCTGCCAGCCCGCCAGGACCCAAACCCTTAGCTGCCCCGCAGGATTCTGCAAGCAAATCACCAGTGAAAGATGCCGGGAATTTCCCCAAGGTGCCAACGCCTGACACCGGCAGTTTGCCCAGTGAAATAGACAAATTTCTCCCTTAAAGTTATTCTGAACTCCCCCAAAGTTCTGGGGAAGGCACTGAACCCAAAGAGGCACCCAACATTTGAATCAATAAACAGAAGGATTCAAAGTCTTATCACCCCAAAGCAGCCAGTGGCAAACCGCCAGTACCGAGCGCCACACTGCCATCTGAGACACCTGATGCCAACCTGCCTGAGCCCAGAAAACCTGGCCAGGTAGTGAAACCTGGCAGTATGGTATAAATACCTGCCAGGCCAAGATCAACCCCCATTGTCATTTTTAAATAAAGGTTATGAGATATTGGTTTCTCCAACTATTGCCGTATTTTATTCTTGCCATCTTCCAGTTAACCCTGAGATTGTCTGCCCCTCTGCCAGCTATGTACTGCCCACCAGGTGCTCACTTTGGTCCTGTCTATTTCACAGAATACCCCTTAAAGCCTGAGTACAAGGACTACACTGCCAACAACATACTAGCCTGGGATCCCTTGGCCAGAACTACCAAGTTAACCAGATACAACCAAGAAGGCCCTTGGTACGTTGCCAAACCCCGCCTGTTCAGAGATAAATACAACTTCCTTCCCGCCTACTAAATGGACATGGAATCACCCATCACCCCCAAACCAATGCCTGCCTCTGCCGCCGAGCTCCCACTGGACCATACCAACAAGCTTTTTGGAATTGTATATATTACTCTCACGGGAGTAATAGATACTATTGTCCCCGCTGCCGGTCTGTGGTTGTGGGTGGGCAAGTCAATGTCCTACCTCATTAAGTTAGCACCAATCCTTTGGTGGGCTCTGCCCACCCAGTCCAAAACCTGCCAGTTCCCAAACACTAGCAAGCCGGCCAATCAGGGTTGGTTCCCTGACATAGAGAATGACATTCCCTTCCAGCTAGTCCCTGGCTACGATCCAGGACACACTTTGGGGACTGGTGGACAGGAACCCCACAAAGGTGCTCCTTTCCATCCTTACAATAAATTTTTATGAACCTTGGGTTCACACAGGTCTTACCCTACCTCCCTTATGCACTTTACCGTTTTTGGATTGATCTTCCTGGTTCTGTCCTGCCTCTCACCAATCCCAAGAGAACGCAGACTAACTGCCTAAATTGTTTGGTCCCTCAGGTATCACAGTAAGTTCCATAATGCCAGGGATTATCTGGACAAGTAGGAAATATTTTAAAGCCTTAAAACCTTTAACAAAATTGACTGATTTAACGGACTTGAATCAAATGGTTGATTGAAAATGGGTTACAGCTGCCCCAGTTTGCCGGTCAAATCTGATTCCCCCGTAACTTGATGTTGATAAATTGATGTAATTTAAGGGTCACCTGATATGAACTTATTTATCAGCATGGTCATCAGAATTTGGTCACTCAAGGGCTCTTTGCAACCTGGACTAGATACTCACTTGACAATGTGGAAGAAATAGGAGGTCAGGATCCAGGCGGTATTGCTTAGTCAATTTTTGATATATATTGAATAATTTTCACTGTTTCAACTATTAAGAGTCGAGTCCCCCCAAAATTTACTCAATAAAAATCACATATCCCTTGGTCTAATTTTATTTTAAGAATGCATCCTATAGTTGGGTTGTTACGCTACATCCCATACAATCTGATTCTCAGCCGGATTATTACTGGAAGATGGGGCCTGGCTGTTGGCACTTCATTGTTGACACCACCCAATGTTAATTCCATGCCTACCAATCTCAGAGTTGTTCCACCTTTATTTGAAGCTGAAAATCTGGTTGTATCTCAATGTCCTGAATTTTATTCTGAAGACACTCTGATGCTTTCCCAGGCTATATATCTTGGGCTACTCTGGTTGGGATTGATTATTTTACTCAATCCTAGTATATCATTTGAAAATTTTATAAAATGGTATCTGAAGCTGCGTTGGTTGTTAATCATTAACTCTATGTGGATTTGGGTGGTAATTCTCCACCACATGGAGACAGCTTCTTACTATCCCGCAATTTTTGTCACATTACTCAACTCTTCTACGTCTGAGTTTTTAGAAGCAGTTTGTCATGAGTTTGTGTTTCTTTTCTCCTGTTCAGTTGAGATATCTGTGTTTACCATGTTTATTTGCATCAGTTCTTTTCTGAGTTTTCAGTTTAAACTTTTCTTTAATTTGTGGTTTCCATCTCTGGTTACAGTTGTTGAGACTGGATCATCTGTTTCCTATTTCCGCCGTGCTATGTCATTTTGGCGTCTAGATTATTTTCCTGCTCCACCACTGATGGAATTTTGTGAAAAGTTTTGTCATCTCTATTATTTTATTCCAGTTATGTCCTTAGTAATAAATCCCAGGTTTACCATGTGATAATGAAGGTTTCAGAGGATGCTCATGAACGGTTGTTGTCCGCAGTGGAGCGCAATCCACGTGTTTTAACGGAAAGTGCATCCCTGTACTCTTTGTTAAAAAAATTTGTGTTTATCTATTGAGGAGCTCAAATTATATCGTAAGTTGTAAGCCTTCCAACAGGGTATCACTCTGCTTTCAATATTTCCTCCTCAGTTTCTTGCCTACTGTTGTACTATCAATATTCCTGAGGTTAATAAACTCTCAGTGTTGTGGTTAGCAGTTGACCAGACTGCCCAGTATTTGGCAGTTTGGAATTCCCTGTTAACTACAACTGAGCCCCTGGTAAGCCAAATTCTTTTTCTGGTCTCAAATCTGTTGACTTCCAAACAAGGTGCTATGGAAATTGAAGCCAAACCTGACGCACACTCCTGGTTTTCTGGTACTTGTTCTGCAGTGGCTTCATCTATCCAGGTTTGGGATTGTTCTCCCCACGTGTCTTCTTGGTTGCAATTGGATATCTTGACTAAACCTGCCAAGGTAAACAAAGCGCCAGTTGTGGCCTTCCCCAAGAGTTTTTTGGCTATGCTTCAGCATGTTGTACCTGCAAAGTCTTTGGTAGTCAAGTCCAAGTAGTTGCCTCTTGTTCCTATTGATTGTGATTGTCCCGTCCTTCCTGATGCCATCCAAGAAATGATTGAGTGTTATTTTTAGGAGCACCCTGCCTCCTTAGCTGCTGTCCGTACCACTGAAGAGAAGCAAGATCCTGCTGAGGTTGCAACATTTGCAGCAAATAAATCTACTTCTGGTTACTTCCTGTTTTATGGTAGCATTGATAACAGTCAAACTATCTATTGGCTAGCCATTCTGTTGGATACAGGCACTTCTGAGAACTTCATGAGTGTTGAGACTGCAGATCTGCTGCAACTCAAGTATCATCCTGGAATGCTGGTGTTGCAACTGAACCAATGAGGGTCCAGTACTTGGAATTGGGGAAGACAACAGTCCAATGGGAAAGGACAGGATAATAAGAATAAGGTGCCGTTTATTGTAGGATATTGTGATTAATATACTAAATGGGGAAGCCACAAGGCCATAAGGGGGTGGTATAGTGGGGGTGTCCATGTAGGGTTTGGAACCAAGGAATAACTTGTGCGGGGATCAGCAGGTCAAATTGACAACACTCCTAATTAGGATGAAGTACCTGCTATTTGACATTGCCTTCAGATTCATTCATAATGTTAGATACGTCAAGGGGCGACTCATTGAGCGCCCCCTGTGTATTGTAAGATACGTTAGCAGGCAAGGTTCAAATCTCAGTTGCAACACCCCCCTTGCCCCCTGCTTGTTGTCAGACACCAGTACTGGAGTCTGCGGAAGGTCTGGGAAGGTCCGCACAAACAACCTTTGTGTGGGGATGGCACAACAGGGGCACAACCAATTGTGGTGAAGTTTCTTGGTGTTTCCCTGGGCGTCCTCAAGTTGGTAGGTGTGGTTGTCATAGACAGCAACTACCTTGAAGGGCCCTAGGTGGTTGGGTTCTAATTTGGCAGAATTGGGGTTGAGGGTGTAGACGGGATCACCTATGGCGTATCTAGCTTCAGATGTTTTGTCCCTCCTGCAATCTGCTTGTGTTTGATCTCTTGGGCTTTGGCACGCCATTGGTCTAGGGAGGGAGTTGGCACCCAGGGGGGCTTGTCGGGAACCTTGGACCGCAGTTTCCCCTGTTCAACCCCTGTCAGACCGTCCGGTGTTCCAAAGGCCAGGGTGTTAGGGCTGAACCCAGTGCCCCTGTTGATTCTTGCTTGCAGGATCAGTAGGGCGGTGGGAAGATGTTCAGTCCACGCAGTGTTAGGATGCTCTTTCAAGAGTTTGGCAATCAGTTGAACCAGGGAGCTGTTTAACCGTTCCACACGTCTGTTGGCTTGCGGGTGGTAGGGGGTTGTGACTATATGTTGGAGCGCGTTCTTGACGCAGTATGCCTTCACAATGTGTCCAACAAGTTCAGGCCCACCATCTGTGATAAGACGCTTGGGTTTCCCGAAGCAAGCCACAATTTCTTTGCCAATAAAGCAGGTAACAGTGGTGGCAGTGTGGTTGGTTGTGGCCCAGGCCACTGGCCAACGCGTGAAGTAGCTGATAGCAGTGATAATATACTTCTTATTAAGTCTGTCTTCAGGGAGTGGTCCCACAATGTTGAGGGCCCACTGTTCAAAGGGTTCCATGGCCTTGATGGGTAGGACAGACTTAGGAGGTTCAGGTTTGGACGTATCCTTTTCATACAACACGCACGTCTCAAGGAGGTCCAAGATGTCTTGACAAATGCGCAGCCACCAGACCTTACATTTCATGATCTGAAAGAGGTTACGCCCTCTGATGTGACCCAAGGTTTGGTGGTAGTGCAAGATGGTGTCTCCTTGTTGTGTGGTGGGAATATAAGGTGTTTTTTCACCTGTCTCTGCCTGGCGGCAGACG
The DNA here is from genome assembly GCA_014839935.2 of Entomophthora muscae. Classification (NCBI taxonomy): domain Eukaryota; kingdom Fungi; phylum Entomophthoromycota; class Entomophthoromycetes; order Entomophthorales; family Entomophthoraceae; genus Entomophthora; species Entomophthora muscae. The sequence goes on from QTSX02005792.1 coordinate 142,060, forward strand.
TTTCCAGCATTGATGGTGAACTGACTTTTGTTGTCCTTCAGCTTGGAGATGGTGACCGAGTTAAGGCCCTTGTAGCGGGTTGCCTCAGGGCGCAGGTAGAGCATGGGCCAGTCTGGGTCCAGACTGTCGTCCCCAGTGATGAACGCTATGTAGAGTCGTGAAAGGGCGTTGGCTGTGACAAGTTCCTTTCCAGGCTTATAAAAGATGTGTAATTGATAGGGGGATAGGTGTTCAACCCATCCTGATTGATGGCTAAGAGGGGAGTCGCCAAGATAATGGGAGAGAAGGTTTCACTATATTGGGACTTGGCGGCGTCTCAAAAGGTTGCCCAGGTGACGTCAAACTCCTGGCTGGCCCAGTTGGTGAACCACACAGCAGTGGGCCCCGTAAGGCGGCCAGATGCGGTGGCAACCCACATGGACTCAGGAACCTGGAAGATCCAAAGGCGTGTTTTGGTGGACTGGAGCCAACTGACAATGTCAGCTCTTTTGACACTGCCAGTAAAGGACTCTAGTTGGAGGTTGAGCATACGTTGCAACAGATCTAACTGTGGCGGGGTGACGCTAGCGTCACGCTGCCTGAGGCGGAGCCAATTGTATACACTGGTAAGGACTAGCTGATCTTGGTAGATGATATAACCTTTGGGAATGTCCCCCTTGGGGATTGGAAGGAACGTCTCTTGTTGTGGAGTAGCCATGCGGCCCGTACTCTGTCCTTTCTTGGGGGGATTTTGTTTTTGAAATAGGCCAGAACCTACTTCTGCTACCACTGTTGCAACTGAACCAATGAGGGTCCAGTACTTGGAATTGGGGAAGACAACAGTCCAATGGAAAAGGACAGAATAATAAGAATAAGGTGTCATTTATTGTAGGATATTGTGATTAATATACTAAATGGGGAAGCCATAAGGCCACAAGGGGGTAGCATAGTGGGGAGTTCTATGTAGGGTTTAGAGCCAAGGAATAACTTGTGCGGGGATCAGCAGGTTGAATTGGCAATGCTCCTAATTAGGATGAAGTGCCCGCCATTCAACATTGCCTTCAGATTCATTCATAACGTTAGATACGTCAAGGGGAGACTCATTGAGCGCCCCCTGTGTATTGTAAGATACATTAGCAGGCGAGGTTCAAATCTTGGTTGCAACACTGGTTAGGGGTGTAAACTGTCAAACGTTTCCCTCTTTCCAGCTTAAGAAGCCAGTGACATTTGTAGTTGCGGGTCAATCTTTTACCGCAAGGTTCTTCATATGCTCTACTGTTATGTATCCTATTATCTTAGGAGTGGGCTGGTGGCAGGACCATAACATATCAACCTTGCTAAAAGAAAATGAGCTGCAAGTAGACCACTCTTCAGGCATAACCATTTGTATTCCTTTGTTGGATATGTCAGAATTATAGCAGTCTTCCCAGACAATCCAATTGGTTCCTGTTCCTACACCGTGAGTTCAGATTTACCAGAATGCCTCCAACCCTGGTCTGCAGTATTTGACACCACTAGGGGCGAGGTCCTTCCCAAGAACACTCAGTTTGATTTTGACTTTCAGGTTATCATTGATCTGATTTGTATTGTGTCTCCTATTTATCATTTGACCTTGAAGGAGGACGTATGTTTGAAAGAGTGGACTCAGGACATGTTGGCAAAAGGATACATCTTTAAGAAGGCCTTGTCAATCTGCTTTCCATTATTGTTTGTTCAAAAGTCCAATGGGTCTCTTAGACCTTGTGTTGATTATGGGAATTTGAACAACATTACAATTCCTGATCCCTACCCATTACTTCTTGAGGCAAAAATTTCTCGGTGCGTTGAGAAGGCAAAGGTATGCTCAAAGCTTGACCTGTTGAATGTGTTCAAACAGATTAGGATTTCAGAAGGAATGGAATGGTTGACGGCATTCACAACTAAGAAGGGTATCTTCCAGTTTTGCATTATGCCTTTTGGATTAAAGAATGCTCTGGCTTGCTTTCAGCAGTTAATTGATTTGGTCCTGGGGGATCTCCTGGGTTTATGTGCCATTGCATACATGGACAACATCTTGGTGTTCTCTCCTTATGAGGAGTTGCATAAGGCCCACCTGTCAGCAGTTGTAGAGTGCATCCTCCAGGCTAATTTGATCATCAAAAGAAGTAAGTGTGAATTCTTTAAGCGTAAGGTTATCTTTCTAGGTAACATTATCTTTGAGGATGGCCACACTATTACCCCTGACAAAGAAGCAGCGGTTTGAGAGTATGCTAAACCTGTGACAGTATCCCAACTTTGTAGTTTCTTGGGTACATGTACGTTCTTGAAGAAATTTATCCCTCACTTGTCTGAAGTGGCCATCCCCTTATATTCAGCTAGCGGGAAGACGACCTTGGTCTGGACGCCTGAGTGCGCAGAAGTGTTTGTAGCAGCCAAGGCTCTTTTGTTGTCTTTTCTGGTGTTGAGAAATGTAGATCCTGAGCTTAATTTTGTAGTTTCCACAGATACCTCAAATATGCTGTGGCTGGTGTGTTGTTACAGACTTCTAGTGATGGTGTTGAGAGATCTGTAGGGTATTTCTCCCAGAAGATGGAGGCTTGAGAACACAATTACATGATTTACAACAAGGAATTGTTTTCAGTTGTGGAATCTTTAAAGCACTGGCATCACCATCTCATGTCAGCACGTCATCCATTTGTAGTAAGAACCAAACATAAAGCTCTTCTTTATTATTGTCAGCCCAGGGTCTTGTCAGGCCGCCAATCCAGATGGCATGGTGATCTGACAAGATACAAGTTCTGCTACAAGTGTATTAAGGAAACTGATAATCACTTGCAGGTTTTTTGAGCAGAAATCCTTCCCATCTCCCAGATGCTAGTATGGACGTCAAGTTTAACACACATACTATAATTCCAGACAAGGCTGTGGTGCCTTTTGTATTGCCTCCACTGGCTATGTTGGCCACCATGTCCTTAGCTGAGGGTGCAGACCTGGACTTGTATTCCAAGGTCAAGTTTCTGCAACCTTTGTCCAAAGGTTATGATAGGCTATTGGAGCTAGCATGTGCAAACCCAGTAGGTCAGCCTCAGGGTTATCATAAGATTGGTTCAGTCCTATATCATCAAGGTTTCTTGTGGGTCCCTGAAGGCACTATTTGGGATGAGATCATGGAGGCTAACCATACCTGTCCAACGGCTGGCCATCCGGGGAAAAACAAGACAGTGGAACTTATCCGCCGCCAGTTTTCCTGGAAAGGTTTAACTGTGCAGGTGGCCGCTTTTTTTTGAGATTGCCTGATATGTGTTTGATCCAAGGCCAGTTGGAATAAGACTACTGGTTTACTGGTCCCACTTCAGCCTGCTGTGGGCCCCTGGACGTCTGTGTTGGTGGATTTCATTGGTGAACTTCCCAATTCCAATGGGTTTAACGCAATCATGGTAGTGGTAGATTGTTTCACAAAAATGGCGCACTTTGTACCCTGCTCCACCACAATTATTTTGGTGGAAACAGCTAGGTTGTTTGTGAATTGAATATTTTCCCTACATGGCATCCCAATGGAGATTGTGAGTGACTGTGGGCCCCAATTCATTGCTCAGTTCTGGGAAGCTTTTACTGGAATCCTTGGTATTAAATTGTGCCACTCTACTGCTTTTCACCCCCAATCTGATGGACAAACAAAGAGTTTAAACCAAAATTTGGAGGTTTACCTATGCTGCTACACTAATTTGCAACAAGATGACTGGTGTGCTAACTTACCCATGGCAGAGTTCACATATAATAATGCCTTACACATGTTGACTCAGGTTTTGCCATTCTATTCCAATGTAGGTTACAAACCTTTGTCCAACGTGGGTCCTTGTTTGGTTAGCAATGTGAAAACTGCAACTGATTAAGCCACTGCATTGAAGCAGGTTCATCAGGAGCTTCAGGTTACTCTTGCTACTGCCGTGACAACTTACAAGGAATACACAGATTTCAAGTACCAGGAAGGACCAACCTACAGGCCAGGTGATCTGGTCATGGTGGATGCTTTCAATATGAAACTGAAGGTCCCCTGCCGCAAATTAGGTCCCTAGCAAGTTGGTCCCTTCAAGGTTGAACGTCAAATTGGTCCCTCAGCTAATGGTTAGATTTACCCCCCGGCTTTTAAGATCTTCCTCACCTTCCATGAATGCTTACTTACTCCCTTTAATGGTACTGAGATTCCTTCTTCCCAACCCATTCTTGTGGAAGGAGAACCTGAGTATGAGTTAAATTGTATTCTAGCTTCCCGCAAGAATTGTTGCCGTTTGGAATATTTGGTATCTTGGAAAGGTTATCCTGATTCTGAAAACTCCTGGGTTCCCCACTACAATTGTTCAAATTCCTCTGATCTGATCCACAAGTTCTACAAGCGCAATCCCACTGCTATTGGACACCCTGAACTTATCCTTGCTGCAATGAAACTCCCACCTGCCCATAAGAATTTCTCTTTATCCCATCTCCCAGATGGTGGTATTGTGCCCAGGGCTAAAGCAGAGGGTAATGTCACGGTAAGCTCCATAATGCCAGGTATTATCCGTCCAAGTAAGAAGGCACGGAAGGCCAGGAAACCTGTATCAAAATTGACCAAGTTAACAGATTTAAACCAAACAGTCAATTGAAAATGGGTCACAGCTGCTCCAGTATGCCAACTGAAACCAGCTCCCCCTTGTAAACTGACATTGATAAATCAGCGTAATATGAGGATCACCCAATATAAGCTCACTAATCAGCATGGTTGTCAGAAACTGGTCATACAAGGGTTCTTTGCAACCTGGACTAGATACTTACTTGAAGATGCCAAAGGAATAGGAGATCAAGACTCAGGTGGTATTGCTTAGTCAATTTTTCTGATATATATTGAATAATTTTCCCTGTTTCAACTCTAAGAGTTGAGTCCTCCTAAATTTACTCAATAAAAATCAATTATCCCAAGTTCTAATTTTATTTTAAGAATGCATCCTATAGTTGGGTTGTTACGCTACATCCCATACAATCTGATTCTGAACAGAATCATTTCAGGAAGATGGGGCCCAGCATCAGGAACTTTGTTGTTGGCGCCGCAAAATGTTAATTTCATGCCAGCCAATTTTGTAGCTCCTCCCTCCATTCCTGAAGATGAAAATTGGGTCACTTCTCAATGCCCAGAATTCTACACTGAAGATGCATTGATGCTTTCCCAGGTCATTTATCTTGGTTTACTCTGGTTAGGATTGACTGTTCTACTTAATCCTGGAGTTACAATTGGAAAATTCACAAAAAAATATCTGAAGCTGTGTTGGTGGTTAATCATCAATTCTATGTGGATTTGGGTGGTTATTCCCCATCATTTAGAAACAGCATCATATTATCCAGTTATTTCCGTCACAGCCAGGGGTGCTGGAGAATTCTAATTTATTTCCGTGGCCCCACCTGATTGGCTGGGAAACAACCCAGGCATTTCAGATTTATTTGACTCTCTAGACTTTGATGTGGCGTCTTTTGATTGGGCATTTCCAATTGTTTTTAAGAGTGGGCAAAACCATGCCAACAAATAATCCAAATTGATCAGTGTTTTTTCCCAGAGCAGAGCAGCCAGAGCCTGGGTATCCACAGGGTAGGCCAGAAAAAATCTTTCATCCACAGTGTGCACCAAATCCTCTAAGGAATTAAGCGGCTTGACTGTTACTTTAGGCCTTTCTTGGTACAATGGTGGTAAATGGTTCAATTCAAGGCCAAGGGTGGCAGTGAATTTACACCCTCCTTCCCCCAAAAGCTCTCTCTTCTGGGATTTCTTGCTTAAGTATTTTTGAATGGCCTGCTTGGCATTGTTCAGGTTACCCAGGGGCTCTCAGGTGATTTCTTCAAGAGGGTAGCTCAACCACTTAACATAGTACTGGGGGTCTTGTAATAGATTCAGTTGCTGTAAATGTACTCAACTTCATACTCAATAGAGTGATCTTTCTGGATTGGTGGGGGACTGGACTTAATCTTCTGGTGGGAGAGTGAGTTTCCATCCTTTCTGAACAGTAGTGCATAATGAAATACATTGTGGATCTTTCAGGTGAGGCAGGTCTAATTTGAAGGCAGCTTCTCACATTAGCTTGGTGATCTTGTGTTGTTGTCTTTTGGGTTGATTGTTTCAGCTTTTAAAAATTAGTCTGAATGCCTTTATGTTTTATTAAGGATTTGAATTAATTTCAAAGAGTTATTATTTAATTTTTAAACCAACTACCTGGATTTTTGCTTGATTTTTTGCTCTGAGGTTGAGCGCTAGACGTTGTTACACTCACAGAGCGTTAAAACCAACAACCACTTACTACTAGATACTTAAAACGGTTACATCAGTTGCTACAGTTTGAAATTTCCTAAACTTCCTCTTCTTAACTTTATTTTCTATTGCAACTTACAACTATATTTACTATAAATAAACCTAACTATGAAGAGTAGGCTTAAGCCAAAATTCTAAGTTTCCCCTTGCCTCAGGTTTCTTTTAAGTTATTCTTTATGCTTTTAAGATTAGGAATTAGAGTTACTTGAATTTAATTCTTATTTTTTAAAATACTTTAATCTTCAAAGATTTGTTTGAAATTTCAACTTTGAAGTTATATTTACTTTTTTCTATACTTAAATTTTTAACTTTAATTCAAAATTCATAAAAAAATTTCAAATTTATTTTACAAAATTAATGTGAATAGTTTTATTAGCTTGAAGTCAATTTTAAATATCATGGAGATGGTCAGTCAGTAAACTGCTGCCATGCTGACAAACCTCTTCAATTTTAAAAGAAATTTTCTATAGATTTTTGAACTATTATTCACATGGTGAATTCCCCAATATCAATATACCGCTTATTAATACAAGAAATTTTGTGAACACTTTTTATTACATAGTGATATTGGTATTTTTACAAACATTATATCCTCACTTTACAAATTAAAAACTTTTAGTGGTCTCACTTAAAGTTTTGTGTCAAAATTTACTTATGTTTTTGTACCTCTTAAACTTAAACCCAGTGGCTCTTTATGCCTTTGTCTATAATCTTGTCCTGTATTAGACAAGGCCTTACATATGTGGGCCACTTCTTCTGTAGGCTAATTTTCCTCAAGGCACATGTAGGGGCACATTCTGTGAGTCCAGATAGACCTTGTCTCCAACTTGCAGGGGTTTGCCAGAGGTTTTTTTCCAATCAGCAAGGGCTTTATATGTCTGTACTGCTTGGTTCAGGTTTGCTAGGCATGAAGTTTGGGTATCATGGATCTTCTCAATCTAATTGTGTCCATAAGGGTTGGTTTTATTGTTCCCAATGCTAGGGTCCCAGGTGGGGTAAAAGTCATAGTTAGCTTTAAACAGGGACATCCCAGTTGATGTGTGGTCCTTACTGTTATAAGAAAACCGGGCCATGGGAATCATCTTGTCCCAGTTGTCTTGATTGATGTTGGAATAGCATCTGAAGTATTGTCCCAGTATTTTTTGACTTATTTGGTTTTTCCATCTGTCTGTGGGTGATACAAAGTAGATACACAGCGCTTGATTCCTTAGTCTTTCATCACCTGCACTCATTAGTGAGATGTGAACTGGGGGCTCTGTCAGTGATTATTTCTTCAGGGGTGTCATGTTGGGTGAGAATTTTGCTGTGAAAATGTTGTGCTATTTCTGTTGTTGTGCAGTGAGTGGTGGTTGGTATGAAGTAAGAAATTTTTGATGAGCCTGTCCACCATGACTGGTATTGTGTTGAAAGATTTTGATGTGGCAGTTCCACAATTTAATACATAAAAACTGATCTCCATATGCTGTTAGGTATGTCCAGTGGTCTTAGCAGACCTTCATGTTTGTTTTTGCAGGCTTTGGTCCTCCAACAGGTCTTGCATCCTTTCAGGTAGGTGTTTAGTTCTTGGTCAATTTTGGGTCAGGAAAAGCTTCTCTTGATGCTTCTAAGGGTCTTGAGCCTTCATGAGTGTCCTGCCATCTCTGAGTTATGATAGTCTCTCAGGATTTCTGTCCTTGCGGTTTCTTCAGGTACATAAATTCAATTGTTGAACATTAGTGTTGTGCCCTTCAGGGAGTAAACTTTCTTGTAGCAGACACTGTCTAAGGATTTGGAGAGGTTGGTGGTCATAAATTTTGTGAACTTGTCAATGGTCTGGGCTTTTGGCACATCTAGCCTATTGAATCTGATCTTCATGTATTCATGTGAATTCCCAGGCTAACATGATCCCAGAGTGTTTGGGTATTGTGGTCACAGATATTGATATGTGTTGATACCAGGTTGACTCTTCTGCTTAATTTGCTGGGAACTATGTTGACCTTCCCAGGCTTTTAGTCAATGATCAGTATGTGGTCAGCTAAATTCAATGCCCACCTGGCCTACCGCTAGTTCAGCTGTCTAAGCTTGAAAAAGTAGACCAAGTTTTTGTGATATGTCAGAACTTTTACTGGGAATTCTGCACCACAAAAGTATCTTCTCCAATGCTTCAAAGTCTTCATTATTGTCAATATTTTCTTATCATAAATGGTGTAGTTCCCTTTATCAGGGATCATTTTTTTTTGAGTAATATGCTACAGGATGTAGCATATTATCCCCTCTCTCCCTCTTGAAGAAGAACTACCCCCCACCCCAAAGTAAGAAATGCTGGTCTCTAAGACAAACAGCTTGGTTGGGTTGGGCAAGGCCAGAACAGGACAGGGCAAAGGTGAATGCAAGCTTCAGGGCTTCAAATGTCAATGTGCACTTGTCAGACCAAGTGAAGGTGACCTTATCAGAGCAGAGATGTGTCAGGGGCAGAGTAATCAGAGAAATTTTTTGGATGAAATCTCTGCAGTAGTTTGCCAATCCCAGGAAACTCCTAACTGTCAAGAACAACATTTCAATACTGGTGTTGAAAACCCAAGAATTAAACCCTGGTCCCTAGGGAACGCCTTTTTCCAACCAGTATGGACGCTGACCCACCAACCTGCTGAGTTGCAGACTCAAATCAGTAAGCTGCCCCTCCTGACCTGCCAGCTTAATGAGGGTGATTTCCTGAATGGAGACCAGATTGTTGTTGGATGTGTACCACCAAGAGCTCATATCATGCAGAGGTTGTTGTTTACTAAAAGGAAGTTATCACAAAACCTAAAATTAAACCCTCTAATAAGCACCAGCTGCTGCCTGCTTTCAGCGCAAAATTGGTAATACAATTAGGCCATTTCAAGCAACACAAAGAATAAGAGCAGCAAAACAAAACATCACCACTTCTGTTCACCAGAGCCAGCCAAACCAGAATTTGTTATCCTTGAAGCCCTGCTGGCAAATTATCCACAGACTTAAAGTCCAAAAAAATTATAAATGCAAAAATTGATAGTATAAAAAGCCCCAGTAGTATGAGAATGATTATATTGTCATTCTGATAATTAAGATTAATGAACATTTGATTCAATCAAATTTTACCCTATCTAGTTCTAGTAATTTTCCTCTTCCACTCTAGCCCCTTAGACACCAAGGCGCTGCCCTTCCAAGTGACTAACCTGTGGCCCCACTGCCTATGCTATACCATCCACTTGAATCACCCTTTGGGCCTGTAAATTTTACTGATTATCCTCCAAATCCCGCTACTCTAAGTTTAAACTGAAGAATATACTTATTGTCAACTCCTTGGAAAGAACTATAGTCACAGAAACAATCAGTCATAAAGAAAAGTAGTATAATGTCCCTCCTAGACTATTCTATGATAAGTATAATTATCTACCTGCATACCTGGTACCAACAACCCCACCTCCAACCCTACGGCTTGACTTCCCACAAGAAATAGTTACTGCTGCTGACATTACTTCAACCCAGATGTTTGGGGGTACTCTATATTACTCTCACAGATTCAGTGGATTACATGGCCCCAAATTCCAACCCTTGGTCCTTGATTTATCAATTATTATCATATGTTATCAAGTTGGCTCCCATTCTATGATGATCATTACCCTCTGTCCTGACGGCCTCCCTGCCCGCACCAAACAGTGATCCCATCAAAAATTGGTATCCTGACATTGGGTTATAATATCTTCATTAAGAGAATTGCATGAAAGTCAGGTATCTAATAGAAAAATCTGGCATACAATAATTGGAGTTGAGTTTTTTATATGAATCAATGAATGAGGATTTAGGCAATAAATGGATGTTAAATTAGTTTGATGCTAACCAGTCTAATTAAATATCTAGCCCTTCAACAGTATCCTGACATTAACCCTTTCTTACTCATGCCTGCTAAAGCAGTAATACCAAATCTAGAATTATTCACTACCAATGCCACTTTATTGTTGTGGCTTATAGTTATGATCTTTTTATGTCATGAGACTTGGTGATAAGATACCCAGATTGATATGATTGATATGATTGATATCTTTTCTGTCATGATACCAAGTGTGGTAGAGGGCAGCAGTGGATGCAGGCGCTGGACCAGTATGTCAGGATTGACAATTCTTTTACTCTTGAAACCTGGGCCCAAGGTTGGTATTCAAACCCTGACCCTGAATCCTCACGGGCCGCTGGCCCTATGGACTAAGAGGCTGCATGTAATACCCAAGTATTGAGGGTAAAACTCTAGTAACATAAGATGGCAGATTTGGTGCTAAAAGCTGTTCAAGGCGTAGACAATTGGATAGAAGTTTATTTCCTGACAGAGGGCTTTGGCAAGAATGTTGCATTGTCTAAGGTTGACGGCAAGGTACAGTAGCGTAGCTGCAGGAATCACATAAGTAGCCAAGTTGGGAGTTGGGCGAGATGACGCCAGAGGTGTCCACGGGTTCAAATCCATTGAGTTGAGGTGAGTTGGCTCATTATATTATATCCCTTTTGGTTCCTGTGGGACAGGACCAAATTGAGCATTGGTTGGCTGGTTGCCCCCTATCTCAAGGTAATCTGTCAAGACAGCTGTGAAGATGATGTAGTTCATCTTCTGACTTGGGGAGGGATATGGGTTTAGTAAGGTTACTTGCTTAGTCTAGGTAAAGGATTGATAAATGTGATAATATTGAGGAGGATATTCACTCAATGATAGCACAAACTATCATTGAGGGTTTTGTCTTTATTTATACTAGTGGACCTGCAAGGCATGATTATTGAAAGGCATAGCATTGGGAAACCAAGAGTCTGAGTTGCATCTGTTATTTCCTTTTCTGGGTTGGCTTGGGTGGCTGGCAATTGAGAAGGTTTGGCTGGATCCCAGTTTCCATTGGCATAGTGCAAGTTGGGCCTTCTTTATGAATCTAAATTCATTTACTAAATTTGGTGCATGATTTTCATTGTTAGAGAGCCTGTCAGTCCATTCCTATTTGATAAGCTCCCAAATTGGGCCGCAGTTTCTTCCAAGTTTGGCTTTGGGAAAATTGCCTTTCCTGGCTTCCCAATTTGGCTATTTCCCAAAGAAGTGGATGGGGACTGGCCTTCTGGCATTGGAGGGCAAAGGCTGGTAGGTGGCTGGCTGGCTCATGGATACCTGGTTTGCAGATGGCTTGCAGGTGGGGCTGGCAAGAGTGGCAGGTGCTTGCGCAGTGGCTATATGCATCTGCTCAATGGCAGTGGGCGTCTGTGCATTGGCAGTGGGCAACAGCTTGGCTGTAGTGGGCTTCTGCGTGGTGGCGGCATGTATCTGCTTGGTGGCGGCGGGTGCCTGCATGTTGACGGTGGGCAACGGCTTGGTTGTGGCAGACTTCCACATGGTGGCAGCATGTATCTGCTTGATGGCAGCAGGGACCCGCGCAGTGGCGGCGGACGTCTGCTTGGTGGCAGCGGGCGCCTTCACATTGACAGCGGGTGACAACTTGGTTGTGGCGGGCTTCTGCATGGTGGCAGTTTGTATCTGCTTGATGGCGGCAGATGTCTGCACGTTGGTGGCAGACGTCTGCTTGGTGACAGCGGATTTCTGCACGTTGGCAGTAGACGTCTGCTCAGTGGCGGCAGGCGCCTTCACATTGATGGCAGGTGACAGTTTGTTGGCTACACAACTATAAGTGTCAGGAATATTCCTGACACGCCTTCCTTTATTTTCCTGAGGTTGAGCCCCTTCAAGATGAAGCCAATAATGATGGTCAAAATGGTAAAGCAAGCCAAACCAAATAAATCAGCGCGTCAAATGGAGGAGTAATCAAGGCACCTAATGGAGGCAACAAAACTCCAACCATTAGCTTCATGAGCTTAAAGTCTACACTGGTAGCTAATCAATAGCCATTCCTAGAAGGAGGCACAGGCCCGCAGCCCAACCCCGTGACCACAACTCTAGAGCAAGATAATCAAGTTGACAATTTGAGATCCTTGACTAATGAAAGAACTCCCAGCCCAGATGCCATTTTGCTGCCTTTGAACCAGAGCACCCAGAACCTCTGGGCCCTACTTTTCCTATGCCCTGATAAACCTTCCTTGGAAAATATTAAGTTTAGAAGTGGGGTGCTATATAGACCAAAGGACCCTGTGCTTCAAACTTATTGCCATTTTTGAATAAATGTTATGTTATTTTGGCTTACACAGCTACTGCCTTATTTTGTCTTTGTCATCTATCAAATTATTACAAGATCTTCAGGTCCTCCTGCCCCTCTGCCTGCAGATTTCTGTTCTTCAGGTGTTCTCTTTGGCCCTGTCTACTTCACAGAGTACCCTCAGAAACCTGAATATAAGGGCTACACCCCAGAAAAGATCCTTGAACTAGACCCTTTGGCCTGCATACAATCTGCAGTTAGATACAACTGTCAAGGCCCTTGGATATTCTCAACACCCAAGTTGTTTAGAGAGAAATTCAACCACCTACCTGCCTGCCTATGAGCTTTTTATGGAACCTTCTGTGACCCCCAAGCCTATGCCTGCTTCCTCATCCAAACTCCCAACTGACTACACTGGCAAGCTATTTAGGATTGTGTACATCACCCTCACAGAAGTACTTAACACTATAATCCTGGCTGCTGGCCCATGGTCCTGGGTGAAAAAGTCTTTCTCCTACCTTTTTAAGTTAGCTCCTCTCTTGTGGTGGGCTTTACCTGCAAAAAACCTGGCCCAAATGATCCCCAAAACCAACAGGACAGACGCTCAAGACTGGATCCCTGACACAGTAGGTAAAGCCTACTACAGGATTGATACAAACTTAATGATATACGAGAATGATTTTCTTAGAAAGAATCATGGACCAGCAGTTGGGATCATGAAGTCAGCAAACCTGTCAGTGTAATATAAATTACACCAAATAGTTGGGTAGGCATGGTCTCATTTGTAATCACAGAATCTTACATGTGTTTGGGTCAGATAAGATGGGAGGGATAATTGAGACTAAATAATCAGGTAGATAGCTGTAGCTGTACCTGTCCTTGAAGAGACAAGGTTGCATGGTATATCAAAAGCCTTCACAATTAAAAGTCTTAGATTGACAGGTTCTTGCCAAAAGATCAGCAAGAAAGGTATTTTCTAGAGTAAACTTGGAGTAAGCTGGGTTCACAGGATATTTTGTAAAATAGACAAGATCAAAGAGAGCACCAGGAGGGACATAATAATTTGAGTCTGAAGTCTGCAAAATCTGCAGGTGTGATGTCATGAATGACATTTCAATACTTGTATTGAAAACCTAAGAGTTGAACCCCAGTCCCCAGAAGGCAGATCAACCCCTCCAGACCAGTCCAGGACCCGCCAATCTGTTAAATCACAGACTCAAACCAGTAAATCACTCCGTGTTCCACCAGCCTACTACAGAGGACCTTATTACTTGAGTCACGCAAAGTGGACAAGAACCCACCCACTCTCTAAATTGCATACCCGAGTTAACAAGTTACTCCAAGACCTGTCAGTCTCCCAAGGACAATTCCCTAAATGGTCATCAGATTGACGCTAACCTTGAGCCACCAAAGACCCAAACCTATGCAGAGGTTGCAGCTTGCCTTAAGGAGGTTAAAACAAAATCTATTTTTAACTTTGCCAATGACCACCAGCAACTGCCAGTCTTCTGCCCAGAAGGGGTAGTACAATTCGACTACTCAGGTGACATAGTGAACAGTGGCGGCAGAACAAAACATTGCCATTTCTATTTGCCAGAGCAGGCACAACCTGGATATGCCGCCCTTGAGACCCCAAGCCAAGACCCACGTACCGCCAGTGCCTTGTCTGCAAACCTGAACCCTGCAAAAATTGAAGAAGCAAAGTCCCAGGGTATAAAAACCCTGGCAGTACAGTGAAGACCCCATCATCATTTTTGATAATAAAATTTTATGAACCTTTGGTTCAAACAAATTTTACCCTATCTAGTCTTAGTGATCTTCCATCTTAATTTGGGTCAAGTAGACTACCAGGCCGCCGCCCCCTTCTGAGCCCAACCTGCTAAATTGCCCCAGGCATCATACCGTCCCCTGGGAGCCCTCTTTGAACCTGTGCATTTTACTGAATACCCCCCCCCAACCTGGCCTATTCAGAGTACAACTTGGAAACCATTCTCATTGCCAACCCTTTGGCAAGGACTAGAAGTACCGAATACATAGGACGTGAAGGAAAGAGAGTTGAGATACCGCTCTTATTATTCAAGGACAAGTACAACTACCTACCAGCGTACTTTGTTCCCATGACTCTGCCATTAACCCCAAGACCAGACCGCCCCTTGGAACCCACTGCTGCCGCCGAGACCACCTCTACCCAACTGTTTGGGGTACTCTATATTACTTTGACAGAATTGGTGGATTCCATGGTCCCCAACTCCGGACCCTGGTCCTTGCTTGGGCGATCTTTATCTTATATTATCAAGTTAGCACCCATTCTATGGTGGGCCCTACCCGCCAGCTCAACCGCACCTCACCCTGAGCCGCCCAATGCCTCTGCCTATGACTTGCTTCCTGAAATGTGATGACAGGATTGACAAGGTCTTTGTATTTGGTTTTGAGGTGATAAAAAACAAGTATAAAATGTAAGATCTGGTTAAACCAAAGATTCATCACTACTTTATTATTCAGAATAATGATAGGGTTTGGCTTTGACCTGGCAAGGTATAAATACCCCCTGACAGGTCTCATTCTTTGATCAGGTTTCTAAAAACTTGGGGAAGACAGGGCAACATCAGGCACAAGCAGTTGTTATTGGTTAATGCTGGAAAATAGACAATTAAAGCCTTCTGCTCATAAGTCTGGTTGGGAAAAACAGGCAGTAATGCTAGGCACACACCATTTCCTGGACTTTGGGAAAACAATTTGCAGCTCTTATTAGTTGGCATCAAATTTTTTCATTAAATTCATTAATTTTATTTGCTGCCACCTCAGAATAACTTTTGGTGTCATGTGTTTCTTTTTGCTTCCAAATTCTGGTAATCTTGGCAAGGGTTTTTACATTGGCAGGTTTTTATTTAAATCACTATCAGATTCAAGCCCAAAAAACGTGAGTGATCAGCTCTTGGCCCTCTGGGCTGGCAGTCTTTGAAAGGTATAATTTGAGGTTTGTGTCAGAATTACTCCTGACATTCAAGCCAAAATTCAGCCAAGCTGTGAACTACATCAGAAATCACAGTGTAGTACAAAAGTGGAAATTTTCAAAAAGCCAAAGTGGATCATATTTAAATTTACAAATAATGTTAAAGAAGTTGCATGAATATCATAATTTATGCAATAATAAATCAGCAAGTAATCAATAAAAACCTATGTGCAAGAGCATTTTTTAAAGCCTTTCTTAATGTCAACAACTTTATTTATATGTTAAGACCAGTCAAGGCTACCAATTGAGAGCCAAATTAAGTTAAAGCAAGCTCTCTGCATGACAACCAGCTGTATGAAATGATGACATTCATGCATCTGTAACTCAGCAAATATTTGGGTCATTATTTTAGAGATTAGGCCATTTTCTAATGCACATGCTGCTCAAGTCGCATCATAACACAGTTCAATTTTGAAAAAGTAACTAATTACACAATTTATATTTAAAACATTAATAACTCAATGAAAAATTAATATTTTTTCACACTGTAAACTATCAAATGAAGCTAAGAATCTTATCTTTCTATTGGTGTAAAAATTTTAATATGTATACTATGCTCAATATTAAAGCAAAAGTAATTTAAAAGAGCATAATCCAGATTTTATTATATGATTATATCTAATGATATAAAGTAGATCACTTCAAAGCTAATAAATACTCTTTTTTGAATACACAACAGATGTTTTTTATTTGACGAAATTAAAGATAAGATTGAGAGCTTTATTTTCGCATTTTATTTTATTTAAAAAGCTCAATTCTCTAGGATTTTATGATAGTTTGAAGTTAGGATGTTTTTATCACTGTTTAGATTGATTTTAAGGTTCAAGTGAGCTTCGAACCTCAAATTGAGCATTCTTTAAATGGAATTCTTTAATATTTTATCATTTAAAAATATGCGGAAGAGTTACAATTAACTGAATACATCATTTTAATTGATTTGCATTGATTACAAAGAGGATATGATGTAATAATAATGCTTAGCTGCTTCACATATATCACTTGTGCATGAAAACTGGGTATTTAATTAATTTCTGCAAACATAAATTCAAGTTCAATCTATAATAAAAGCTATCACACCATTTCTTTCAGAATGGTGTCATTTAGCTTGGTATATAAGAGCTAAAGTACCACAGAGCTTCTAATCCAAATAACCCAATTCAAAGACCACATTCTGATCATAACTACTCCATCATTAAGGCACACATCAAAGATCTGACCTAATTACAGATTCAAAATACTACCATGTCCTCAGTTAAATTTACTTCTTCCATGCTACCCTTTTTTTCCTTGGGAGCTTCAACAAAAAGAGAGAGAATTGCAATGTTAAAAAAGGCATTCCTCTTTATTGCTGGTGATGATCTTGATAATTTCATCAAGCACTTCCTTACTCAAACTGAATTTGGGAAAGCTCAGTTCCTGCCAACTATTCAAAATCAAAAAGGCAATGAGTTCATTGAAAACTTAAAGAATCTCATGAAATCTTCTCCCCAAAAACATCTCCCAGCCTTGCGATCTCTGGTTACTTCCAGTTACTCTTTAAAAGAGCTTAATGATATGGGGTTTAATATAACCAAAAGTGAGTTTGAATACTCAAGAAAAATAAATAAAAATAAAAATGTAAGCTTAAACAAAAAAAGCCAAAAAAATAATAACTATTCATTAAAAAAAGAAATAACTAAAAAAATAATTAAAAAATTGCTGGAAAATTCTTTTGAAACAAGCCAGTTTACAAAAAAAGTGCCTGAAAAAATTTATAAAGATATAGAAAAAGAGATGAGTAATTACTCAACTGAAATTAAATACTCTCTACTTAAAACAAAAAAAGAAATATATGAAAATATGAAAATAAAAAATGAAATTTCAGTTTCAATTTCCACTTACTATAAATTAATCCCTAAAAATATAATAAAAAGTAAAAAACAAACTGATATGTGCAATATTTGTAATTTAAAAAATTCACTAGAAAAAAAGAAGGAAGAATGTGAAAGTAAAAACTTACCATTACCAGAATCTGTAGACAATGACTTAAAGACTATTAATCAGCACCAAGACTTTTATGTTCATCAAAATTGTGAATATAAAAAAGATATTAATGAACTAGATGATGAGTCTTGTGTTGTAGTTATAGATTATAAAGAAAACTTAAAGGTTGGAGGTGGTCCAATTGAGACCAATAATTGTTTTTATTCAAAAAAACCAATCTCATTATTAGGGTTTGCATTAGTTTTTAAAGAAAACAATAAAATTAAATATGAATATCATGATTTTTTGTCTCAAATATTATCACATGATTCTTTATTTTCAGGTGAATGTCTAATAAGTCTTCTTAAATTAGATAGATTTAAAAAAATAAAAAATATAAAAGTATGGACAGATAATGGAAATCATTTTAGATCATATGAATTTTTATATTACTTATTTAAAGAGGCACCTAAATATATTAAGGGTTCCATAAAATATAACCGTTTTGTTGAATGCCATGGAAAAAGCATTGTTGATGGTCACTTTGGTGTAATATCAAAAATTTTAAAGGAAAAAGAAAATGTACTTTATATTAACAACATTAATGATCTAAAAAATATTTGTGAGAAAGAAGAAAGAAGAAAAGAATTATACAATTCATCTTTAACTGGTTCAATTGTTTCCCAAAAAGCATTTTTTTATATTTATGAAAGGAAATTTAGGCCTATAAAAAGAGAGCTTGAAGTTAAAAATCTGCGCATTAATCTTTCATATTTGATGAAAGATGGGAAGTTATATACTTCACCTTTAACATTTGAAAGCTTCTCAGAATATTCTGAGATATTTTATCATTTGAAATCACGTGATGATACCAGAGAAACAAAAATATCAGAAGATGCTAGTAGTGTATTGGGGCAAGTTCATGAAGTAGGGCAGCTTACTAGAGGGTGTATTTTAAATAGAGTTATCAGTCTTTCAAAAACAACAACATTTTTTTCTGAAACAAACTAAGAATATTTATGATGAGCCAAAGATAGGGTAATAGCATTTATAGCTTTGGGGCTGCTATTACTCTCCCATGCAACTCATCATAAATATTTTTGGTTTGTAGTAGCACTTAAGATATTTTCAGTAGTACTATAAGTTGCAATTTTCAATTATAAAATCAATGAATTATTTTTTAAAAAATCACCCAAGCCCAAGATCAATTAAATATTTGGGATTGATTATATTTTACTCTTTCTGAATAATTTGAATATGAATAATGTGATTAAGTTATAAAATAACCAATCTGGCGCCTAGGCATAACAAGAAAAATAATGTCCCATTTGTTGTGTTTACATATATGAAACTTCATTTGAAGGGTCTTCACATTTTTTAACAACTTTTATTAGGTGATGATTACCTGTCAAGAACCCCAATTACTGTCATGGCCTGGGGAACTCCCAGGGGAACCTTTGTTCAAGGGGAAGGGTTGAGCCTGGAAGGCCCAGTAGATGATGGGGGCCATCTGCATCATATAATTGGCAGCAGTAGCCCAAGGACGCCACACTCCCATGTGGGGTATCACTTGCTCTTTGAGCCCCCCAGCATGGTCAGATAGGCAAATCCAAGCTTACTGTAGTCATACAATAAAGCAGAAGAAATGAGAGAAAGTTCTCCTGTAGCGGCGCTCATGGTCAGGCTTGGCTGGGCAAGTTGTTGGAGCAGAGGAACACCAGGAAAGGAGGGGCGCAGTGCGGGAGCAGTAATTAATTCTTGGTCCAGCACTCTAGGAGATGGGGTAAAGGCTGGCAGTGGTTGGTTGGAGACAGCTAGAAGTTGCTCTGTTTCCCAGTGCTGGTGTTGATACTGGAAGTACTCTCTGTTTGAAAGCACCAGCAGTATAAAATTTGTAATAATGTAATAAACTCCTGCAAAGTAATAATGCTCAGTGTGCATTAACCAACAAAGTTTATTAGATGAAGATGTCAACAAAGAAAGGGGATGCCAGTGTTCCCAGTTATATCCTGCTGGGAAACTGCAATTGGACTTACTGGTAACTTTTTATTGGTTTCCAATGGGTTGTTCTCAAGCTGGGCCCCATTAGTGACTCCTGATTTGTCAGTTAGATGGATCCTTTCATTATTTTTGCCCTGGGGAAGCTGGTAGGGGAATTTTGGGCCATTTGGCAACCCAAGTCTCCAATTCTGGGTTTCAGAGGGTGTAGGCCAATTAAAATCTTTTTTGAATGGCATTTGGACGGTTTCTAATTGCCCCCAGGCTTGGCCTTGACCATGGTTCAATTCCCCACTTGGACTTAAAGTTTCCTTTGGGTAAATCTATGTAATTGACGACGTGATCAATCGGTTGGACAATCGCTCAATTGCAGGCGTTGAACCTATGTAACATAGGGTTTTGTCTGGCCCATTATGGGCCCTGACAATTACCAACAATCAGAATGTGTAAAAAAACCTTGTGATTAATGAGCTGCAAGCTCATTAATACACAGAATTAATTTGCACGCCCTAATTAATCCTATAATTTCACCTTATTTCTATATTCACATATAAATAAATAATTCTTAACTAGTTGATAGCTTAAGCTATCTTTGATGTCTAACCCAAATCTTTACTATCTATTCAGCCTATTATAGAAAGTGAATTTTGCTGTGTCTAACATAGCTGGACTTTACAGTTTGATTCACATTATGTACCTCGCTTTATTATTAACAGCAAAATGCCACCTATGACATTCTCCCACTGTATAGTACTACTACCCATGACACAAAGTATTTATTTTGATTATTTTTAGGATTGAATATTATGAAGTATATTTAAAACAATTCAATTCAATCTATGTAATTAAATTTTTTTATAAATCTAATTATAATATTTGTTTATATTATTTAGTTTGAAGTCTAGTTATAGTATTTGTTTTAATAATTATAATTTTAATTGAATATTGCGAGTATATTTCTAATATTTGTTTGTATTGGTTACTTTGAATTGAATAGTTTGAAGTCTTACTATGATATTTGCTTTAGGTGTTTAGTTTGAATTGAAAATTGTGAAGTAGTGTTTTAATGTTTAGTTTTTATCAAGCCATGGTGCCTCGAATTCGAATTTGATTCGAATTTGGTGACGATCGCAGAGGGTTTATTGCTCCATCACCCTAAACTTACTTTCTTTTCCTCTATACTAAGCTAAAGTAAGCACTTTTTATCAGTTTACAAAGGATGAACCTAACAATTTTTAGATGGTTCAGCGTGTCCAATATCGTCGCCGCCTTTCCTACAACACCAAATCTAACAGGGTCAAGATCGTAAAGACCCCAGGTGGCAAGTTAGTGTATCACCACTTGAAGAAGCCCGTCAAAGGCCCCCGCTGCGGTGACACTGGCGTCGCTCTTCAGGGTCTTAAGGCTTATCGCCCAAGAGAACTGAGCCAGGTTAGTAAACGCGAGAAATCCATTAGCCGTGCATATGGCGGTAACCTTTGCGCTAAGGCCGTTCGTGATAGGTAACAACCATCAAAAATACTACTAATTTTATAGAATCGTTCGCGCTTTTCTAATTGAAGAGCAAAAAATTGTTAAGAAAGTTCTTAAGGCTCAACAGAAGAACTAAATTAAAAAATCTTGACGAAACTGATGAAGTAACCTTTTAAAAATCAACAAAATTTTGTCCACTAAAAAGTTCTTTTGTTCAAAGTTTCAACCTTCAAATTCGACAAACAAAATGATTTTAGTGTTTCAACAATATATAAAAGAATCAGTTCCTAATTCAACCAGAGTGAATCAATATCAATTTTAAATTATATTTTTGCAGCCTGCTTTAGCACAGTTTTTTGTAGAGAATATGTACATCATAAAAGATTGAAAAATTAAGTTTATAACTTTTCAGTTTTAACATAGATTGGCTTCATATTTAGTTTTAAAAAGTAAAATTTTGGCGCCAGAATTTCTTTTACAAAAAAAGAAACTACCATCTTGGCTTCTTTCTTTTCTATCTAACAAGTTCTTTTATTGTTTATTTATAATGAATATTACACTTTTTATTCTGTAAAAATCTACAAATTGTTTATATCAGTGGTATTAAAAAGAGTTTGCAAATCTAATTTCTACAATATGACTTTTATGTTAAACTAGAATAAGGTTTTTAAGATAACTTTCACTTTAAACCCAATTTGGTGCATCCTAAGATCATGTATGTAATTTTTAGTTTTATTTAAAGATTTAAGTATTTTATTCATGGCTTTGTATAAAGTCCACACAATATTGTTAAATAAGTGAAGGTATAGCATCCTACTTTGGTCAAATTAAACTCAAACTATGAGAGTTCAAAAAAATGAAATATATCATAATATAAAGTTTAAGAAAGTAGTCAAAACAATGTATATATTGTGATACCCCTGTAGCTTTTAATTATTGGAAATAAATCTAGTCATACAAAAAGATTTTATATAATAAAATATTATTTCTTAAATGTAACAGTATATAGCACATAGTTATAGTATCACCCCTACTTTATATGTGAGAGAAGCTAGGCTAACAAGGTCTGCCTCTCAATCTGGTGAAAAGAACCACCAGGTTGCTATCCAGTAAACCACTGACATGGCCACCCCAAAAGCTTTTATAGGAAAGAGGACACAAATATGAATTGAGACCTATGACCAAGAGATCCAACCCTAAACTCATCAACAGATTGAAGATATGAGCTTCTGATAAATTATTAGTGAAAAAATTTGAATAATAGCCTTTATTCACTACCTTTAGTGAGGCAGAGTAAAGAATTATAAAATCATTATATTAAGCCAAAAATATGGTGGTCTGAGTTCATTTCAGAGTCTCATCACACATATGGATAAGTCATCTCTGAAATACCTAATACATGTAAAACCTATACATAATGAGGGACTTGGATATTAAGTACTTGAAAACCTGAGAAAAGGATAAATTAGTGTGTTAAAAGGTAACTGGCCACACAATCATCATAAGACTTGTGAATCTGGAAACCAGGTTAAACTTTTCAAAGAAACTACACATATATTCTAGTAAGTGATATACTGCAGAAAAAGATAGCTGGGTTGCAATAGAGTATAAGTTCAAGCTATGGTCTTGTAAAAAGGCATGTTCATATCAAGAGAAGTCAAAAAAGGTATTCTAGGCTTGATTCAGGTTTTTAGCACCTAAAGTAGGTTAAAACAGGGTCCCTCATGAGAGAAAGAAAATGTCAGAAGAATGAGCCTACTAATCTTTTGTAAGTGTATGTCAGAGCTCAGAAATGTCATGACAACATGCTGATAAACATCTCAACAACAACATCACAGGCATGAAAGCCTTTAGAAATCACTTCTCATGCTTGTCAGGGAACCAACCCTGACTGGCCGGCTTGCTAGCGTCTGGGAACTGGCGGATTGCGGACTGGGTGGGCAGGGCCTACCAAAGGATTGGTGCTAACTTAATGAGGTAGGACATTGACTTGCCCAACCACAACCACGGACTGGCGGTGGGGACAATAGTATCAATTACTCCCGTGAGAGTTATATATATGATTCCGAAAAGCTTGTTGGTATGGTCCAGTGGGAGTTCGGCGGCAGAGGCGGGCATTGGCTTGGGGGTGACGGGTGGCTCCATGTCTATTTGGTAGGCAGAGAGAAAGTTGTATTTATCTCTGAACAGGCTGGGTTTGGTAATGTACCAAGGGCCTTCTCAGTTGTATCTGGTTCTCTCAGTGATTCTGGCCAAGGGGTCCTGGGCTAGTATGTTGTCAGCGGTATAGTCTCTGTACTCGGGCTTTAGAGGGTACTCTGTGAAGTGGACGGGAGCAAAGGGAGCTCCTGGCGGGCAGTACATAGCTGGCGGGTTGGCAGGGGGGTCAGATATCTTTGAGTGAACTGGCAGATTAACAGGATAAAATACGGCAATAATTGGGGAAACCAATATCTCATAGCCTTTATTTAAAAATGACAATAAGTTTTGGTCTTGGCCTGGCAGGTATTTATCCCACACTGCCAGGCTTTACTTCTTGGTCGGGTTTTCTGGACTCGGGCGGGTTGGCATCGGGTGTCTCAGATGGCAGTGTGTCACTTGGCACTTGCATTTTGCCACTGGCCGCTTTGGGGTGAGAAGACTTCAAATCCTTCTGTTTATTGATTTGAGTGTTGGGTGCCTCTTTGGGTTCAGTGCCTTCCTCAGAACTTTGGGAGAGTTTGGAATAATTTCCAGGGGGAGATTTGTCTATTTCACTGGGCAAACCGCTGGTGTCAGGCGTTGGCACCTTGGGGGAATTCTCGGCATCTTGCACTGGCAGTTTGCTTGCAAAATCCTGCGGGACAGCTAAGAGTTTGGGTCCTGGCAGGCTGGTAGCAACTTCTTTAATTAGTAGCGGGTTGTCGTGTTCCCAGCCTATGAGTCTGGCGGTCCGTGAAGGGTTTTGTCCAGGGTTTGACTCTGGTTCCGTATTTTGAGATTTAGGAGCATCCAAATTGTCATTCCTGACAATGCTTTAGAAATACTCTTCAACAACCCTGAATGGCCAGGAATTTTTGAGAGCCACTGCTGTGAATTTGAACTTTTTAGGAGTTTCAATTGGCTTTGTGAATGATAGTTCACAATTTGATTCTTGTGTTGTAACTGTGCTGTTTTAGAAAAGTTATAAGGGGAAAATGATTGAAAACTAGATAATATTCTATTGAGATATATATGTTATATAGTTGCTATAAATCAGGATAATAGGAACATGATTATGAAGATCACTTAGTTGAATAATTAGGAGGATGTATTGATCCTTGTAATGAGTCAAGCACTAAATGAGATGTTCATTGTACAGGAATTGTCATTTGGTCATGTTGCTGGATTTGTAAATTCAAGTTAACTTCCACATTTGGCTTCAGGTCACTGAATAGTGAGATTACAAGTCACAAACCTGCTTAGTTGGAATCTTATTGTGGGTTTGACTCCATTGTTTCAACACCTCACTGTCTGAGAGTGTCAGGGACCCACTTTGCGGGGAATAAACTTCCCAGCTGATGGGCCAAGGCCCCTACATTTAAGCCTGCTATGACCGAGCTGATAGGAACCATGACCATCACAAGATGTCCAAGTTTTCCTAGATAAGCAAATCTTCCAAACATAGAACTGAATTGCCCAAGTAGATAGTAGCTCACCAAATATGTCAAGAGGTAAAATGAGGTGTAAGGTCTAACAAGAGTAGGTTCAGTGGGTGGGGAAGCAAACAAGCAACCATAATGGAATTTACGTCCCCAATGTCCAGAAGGATATTTGAACCATCCATTGGCAAGGGATTCCTTCTGGTGGGCGTCATCTGGGGAGGAATTATACCAGTTGGTTGTTGGAGTTGGGTTTTCCAAGGCGTACACCTTGGTCAAGAAGTAGGCTAGAAACCAAGATAGGAAAAGAATTCCCCTCATGGCTTCAGAAAAAAAGTGTTATCAAAATGGAGGAGTAACTAGAAGAGTAATAATCTTTATTGTTGGAACAACTAAGTTTGGTAAGGTTGTTAAGCTTAAATAGCCTAAAAGTAGAGGCTGAATGAGTTAAGAGGATATGAGGATAGATGAGAGGGATTTTCCAATAATTTGCATAGATAGGATGGCTGAAACTAATACCTGGGTGAGCTGGGCATGAATTTCTGACTGTATATGTAATAAAATAATATTCTAAACATAAGCAGAGTAAAGATAAACCACAATATCTTGGAAATTAAGGCGGTTTTCATAAGGAACATCAAGTAAGGTGCGGAATGAAGCCTTGGTTTCATCTTCATATATTAGATCCAAAGGCGCCTGGAAAAACCAATGCAGCCAATCAACTGCTGAGCGGTAAGTGACGTTGTCTCTGGATGTATTAACCTTTTCAAAACTGATTCTAGGTTTGAAAGCAAAAGTCAATTCAATGACATGCTTATAAATAGCTAAAGTAAGTTGTTTAACTAACTTTAAACTAACAGTTGATGATTTTGGAAGGTTTTGAGTTCAAATCCTGTTCCCGTCCTTAATTTTACAAAACCTAGTGTTTAAAACTTGGTGTCTGTGTTGTTGTGGATGACCTAAGTTGTTGATGTGATCCAAATAATTGAAGGAGTTAGGGAAGGAATCCCTGACAGAGAGTCAGCTTCCTCTGGTAAAAGGTCTGCTGGGACGTCGTTTGAGCATGGACGCCATACTGTACTAGCTGCTGTTTGGTTGCAGGGAGAACAGTTTTATGTTGCTTCTGTTGGGCTTTGCAGTGGCAGAGCCTATCCTGGTGTAGAACCTTATCCTGTTTTCTCTTGCCCAATTCTTGCACTAGGTAAGTGTTGTTGTTGTTTACCTTCAAGATAATAGCAGATCCTACTTTTTCAGGCTGTAACTTGCTTTTATTGGTGTTTATCAACCATACTTTGTTGCCAACTTTGTGTCTATCTTGGATGAGAACAAATAAGTCTTGTAGCTGTTTTTTTCTCTCTCCTTTTGATTGATGTTAGCTTGGAGTACTTTGGGGTCAGAACAAGATGATACTTTTCTTGATATCTCTAACTTGGGCCTTGTGAGTGCTTGAATAATCTCTGGTTGTGTGCTGTATACTAGTTCAAACAAACTCATTCCAGTGGATCTGTTCACCCAAGTGCAACACACAAGGAGTGCAATTGCTAGTTGTTTGTGCCAGTTCTCTTGTCAAAGAACCAATCTTGGGCAGCCAGCCTGTTGTTTTCTGGGAATGTGCAGGCCACAGGTTTTGTGGGCAGAGCTTATCACAAGATTGACACTAACTTAATAAGGTAAGACATCAATTTTTTTATCTAGGACCATGGGCTGGCAGCCAGAATTATAGTCTCAATTACCCCAGTGAGAGTGATACACAATATCCCAAACAGCTTATTGGTGCGGTCTAGGGGGATCTCAGGAGTGTATGCAGGCATTGGTTTGGGAGTGACTGGCGGTTTCATGTCAAACTAGTATGCAGGTAGGTGGTTGTACTTTTCTTTGAAAAGTATAGACTTGGAGTAATGCCAAGGGCCTTGTATATTGCATCTTACTTGCAGATTTAGCTGGGCCAGGGGATCTTGTTCAATTA
Source organism: Entomophthora muscae (assembly GCA_014839935.2). Taxonomy (NCBI): domain Eukaryota; kingdom Fungi; phylum Entomophthoromycota; class Entomophthoromycetes; order Entomophthorales; family Entomophthoraceae; genus Entomophthora; species Entomophthora muscae. Next base: position 168,494 of record QTSX02005792.1, read on the forward strand.
TATCCTCAAGGGTAAGTTTCTTGTATTCAAGCTTTAAAATGTATTTTTTAAAGTTAACAAGACCAAATGTGGCACCTGACGGACAATAAACTGCAGGAAGAGTGGCAGGTGAGCCGGAGGATCTTGAACTAAACCAAACTGATAAATGACAAAGGTAAAATAGGGCAGTAATTATGAAAACCAATGTATCATAATCTTTTTATTTAAAAATGACAATAAAGTCTTAGTGTGTGGTCCACAGGTCTATATATGTAAAGCCCAGCTATATAGACACAGTAGAACTTACTTTTTATAATTAATGAAGGAAAAAAGATATCAAGATTGGGTAGAACTTCAATGATAGCTTAAGCTATCAAATATTCAAAGGGTGGTTATTTATAGTATCTCTCACTGTGAAAAGTTTTGCAAGTTGAGGTGAAAGCAGAAAATAGAGCATCCCAAAAGTCTGGGTGATGAAGACTGAAATCAGGAAATTGAAATATAGTCAAACCCTTGTTCTTTTACTATATGGATCTGGATTGCAAATTCCTGATTGTGGCCTATGAATTAATATCAGAAGAGGAAAATGGGCCTAAGTCTTTCTCAAGGTCTAATTTTAGACTGGATAGTTAGGTTTGGCAAGAATCTGGCCCAAACTATGAGGTCTGGGTCCTGGATCCCCATTGGTTAGTGCCAGGATTTATGGCCAAGGTTTGGGTTTATTCCTGAATTGTTCAGGGCTGCATGACCTGCCCTCTATTTTTATCTCAAATTATGTGGCTTATCTGATTGGTTCCTCCCTTATGTGGATTGTGCATTATAGGGCTTGAAGTTCATTAGTTATAAGGTCTTGTGTTTCAGTGGGTTTTACACACAAGATGGTCTCTTAACGGGTACTTATCTATTATTAAATGATGCTTGAAATATAAAGAGCTTTAAAATGAGTGGTTTATAAATCATTTTGTTTTCTTATTTACTGAGATACACTTGCATGAATGACATCATTTCATGCAACATGGGTTCATGTAGGGGGATCACTTTTGCTTAATTTAGCTCTAATTGGTCTTTTTGACCTGCCTTAATTTCTTAAGGTAAATTGTAGGCGCTATTGAGAGCTCTTGAATGCAGATTTGGGCATTAACATTCATAGATTAACAGCTGAGATATGATTATACAAATTACATAATCTATGTAACTATGACATCATTCTTAATAAAGCAGTGGCATCTCAATCTGGTATTTTGTAATTCTCCTCTTTTGCACTAGACTGTACTTATTTTTTGCTTTGATCTTCATTCAGAGCTATGTCAGGAGTGATCCTGACAATATAGTAAACCACCACCAAAATTTAGATTTACTATGTGAGGTTCATCATAGGGTCAGAAAATATGAAATTGGGTGGCCAGGACGCCCATGTTTTGGAGTTTCAAAATGGCACTGTTGCTGGGGAGTTGTTTATTAGCTAGATCCTTAGAAAGGTTTGCTCAACTCTTCTGTTCTCATGTCATAGTCACAGGGCAGTCTTCAGGTCCGTGTTTCTCTCAGTAGTGAATCTTGATTGGTCAACTGGGTAGACTTCAAACTCATGAAGTTAATGATAGAATTTTTTGCCTCCATTAGGCAATTGTCTTATCTTCTTTCAGGCACTGTGGCTTCCAAGGTTTGGCTGGTATCTTTATTCTGAAAGAAAAGAGCAGCCTCAGCTTGAGAGGACTTTACCCCAATAAATGCAATTGACCAGCCACTTGGTCCTTGGGATTGGCGGCCCACAAGTGGTCAGTGCCAGGGTTCAAAACCTGCCCTTGGGCCCAGGTTCAAGAAAAAAAATTGTCAATCCTGACATCATCTCTTTCTTCCCCCAAAACCACACTCTTTGGGTCCTTCTTGCTCAAGTATTGTTAAATGGCTTACTTGGTGGTGGCTAGTTTGTTCAGGGGTTTTCAAGTGAACTCTTCTATAGGTATTCTTTTTACTAGACATATTACAGGGGTTTTGGTAGCAGGTTCTATTGCAGTGTATGTATTTAACTTTGTATTCCTTGGAACAACCTGTTTAAATGAGAGAGGGAGCTGTCTTGAGTTGTTGGTGAAAAAATGATGTTTCATTCTTCTTGAACAGCAAGGAGCAATGTAATATATCATTGATCTTTCAGATGGGGTAGTTCTAGTTTGAAAGCTAATTCTCTAACCAGCTTGGTAATCTTATGAGGGCCACTCTTTTTGTGAGCTAGCTTTCTATAGGGTTGTTGTAACTGTGCTGTTTTAGCAGAGTTACAAGGTGAAAAATATTTAGAAGCTAGATAATAATATTTATTGAGAAATAGTGATTATATAGTCAATGTGAATCAAGGATAACAGGAACATGATTGTGTTGATCACACGGCTGAATGATGAATGGAGTGGCTTGATACTGGTAATGAGTCAAACACCAAAACAAGGTATCCACTGTAAGGGATCATCATCTGTTCATATTGTTGGATTTGGTAATTAAAGTTGACTTCCTAGTCTGACTTCAAGTAGCCAGGTAATTAGATTGTGGGTCACAAACCTGCTTGTTTGGAACCTTGCTGGCGGGTCAAGCCTGCTGTTTTGACAGGGTACATGCAGGGGTGCATTTAAGGAGTTAGGTAGACTTAATCTTTAACTTTCAGGAATTAGCCAGGGGTTTGCTTAAAGTCAGCAAAGACTTTTTACGTCTGTACTGCACAGTTCAGGTTGGCTAGGCAGGTAGTTTGTGTTGTGGATCTGTTCAATTCAGGTGCATCCAGTAGTGTTGGCTTCTTTTTATCCAATATTGAGATCCCAGATTGCGTCAAACCCATATTTGGCTTTGAACAGGGAAATCCCTGTAGAGGTGTGATAGTTACTGATGTAAGTAAACTGGGACATGAGGGGCATTTTGGCCCAATTGTCCTGATCAGCGTTGGCATAGAATCAAAAATATTGTTCAAGGATCTGGTTTACTTGTTCAGTTTGGCCGTCTGTCTGTGGGTGGTAGGAGATAGATACACATTGCTTGATTCCCAAGTCTTTCATCACCTGTGTCCAGTAGTTTGACGTGAATTGGGGTCCTCTGTCTATGACAATTTCCTCAGGTGTTCTGTGTTGCGTGAGGATGCAGTCATGAAAGTGTTGGGCTGTTTCTGCTGCTGTGCAATTGGTGGTGGTTGGTACAAAGTATGTCATCTTGGTGGAGCGGTCTAACATGACCAGGATTGCATTGAACAAGAGGAATTGAGGAAGTTCCAGAATGTAGTACATGGAAACAGATCTTCAAGATCCATGGGTTATATTCAAGGGTCTTAGAAGTCCTTCAGGTTTATTTCTGTGAGTTTTGGTCCTTCCACAGGTCTCACATCCTTTCAGGTAAACACTTACTTCTTGGTTATTTTTTTGCCATGCAAAGTTTCTTTTGATGCTTCTGAGGGTTTTGGGTCTCCCTGGGTGTCCTGCCATCTCTGAGTTGTGTTAATCTCTCAAGATATTGGTTTTGGTGTTTCCTTTGAGTCTTTAAATTCTATTGTGGAGCATTTATGTTGTGTTCTTCAGCAAGTAGCCCTTTCTGTCAGGAATGACAATTTTGTTGTACCAAAACTCTAAAGTATGGAGCCAGGTTCAAACCCTGAACAAAACCCTTTATGAACCGCCAGTTTCAAAGACTGGGAGTTTGGCAGCCTGCAACTGACTAATAAATCACCTGTTCATAAAGTTAATGCCAACCTGCGGTGATCCAAGTCCTCAAATACACCACAGGTTTTGGCAAGCAAACTGTCAGTGTCTAATGCCAGGAGTTTTTCTGAGTTTCAAACACTTGGTATCATTGGTTTTCTTGGTGAAATAAGCAGGTCTACCAATGAGAGCTTCCCTGAACTTGCCCAAAGCCCAGGAAGTGGTACTGAACCTAAACACCTGTCTACTGCCAATATCAAAATTCCAAAAAGAAGGGTTTGAAGTATTATCATCCAGAGGTAGCCAATGACAACACACCTGTTTCAAATGTCACCCTGATATCTAAGACCCCCAACACCAACCTGCCTGAGCTCAAGAAAACCAACCAAAAATGAGGCCTGGCAGTGCAGTATAAGTACCTGCCAGGCCAAGGTCAACCCTCATTGTCATTTTTAAATAAAGTTTATGAGATATTGGTCTACCTAATTATTGCCATATTTCATTCTAGTCATCTGCCAGTTAACTAAAAAAATTCTGATCTTCCTGCTGTCTTGCCAGCTACTTATTGTCTGCTAGGTTCTCCTTTTGGTCCTGTCTATTTTACAGAATATCCCCTGAAGCCTGAATATAGAGACTACATCACTGACAAGATACTAGCACAGGACCCCTTGGCCAGAACAACTGAGAGAACCAGATACAATCAAGAAGCCCTTGGTACATTACCAAACCCAGCCTGTTCAGAGATAAATACAACTTCCTCCCTGCCTACCAAATAGACATGAAACTGCCTGTCATTCCCAAACCAGTGACTGCATCTTCCGTTGAGCTTCCCCTGGACCATGCCAGCAAGCTATTTGGAATAGTATATATTACCATCACTGGAGGAATAGACACTATTTCCCCAATCATCAGCCCATAATCCTGGGTGGAAAAGTCAATGTCCTACCTAATTAAGTTAGCACTAATCTTCTGTTGGGCTTTTTCTACCCAGTTTACAACCCACCAATTTTCAGATGCTAGCAAGCCAGCAGCTCAGGGTTGGTTCACTGACACTTTCTGTAGTGATCACTATCTATGAATTTGGAGAGGTCAGTGATTGTAGACTTGGTGAACTCTTCAAGGGTTTTGGCTTTCAGTACCTCAGGTTTGCTGGCTCTAATCTTTAGGTAGTTCAGGTGGATGTCCAGTATGACAGGATCCAGAAGGACATGAGTGTTGTGGTTATGGAGTTCAGTGTGGATTGGTACCAGGTTGGTTCTTCTACTCAGCTCATCAGGGACTACATTAACTTTTCCAGGTTTGTAGTTAATAGTGAGGACATAATCTGCCAGTTTGAGAGTCCATCTGGCCTGCCTCTGTGTGAGAGAGGGGGGCTAAACTAACTAAGTTTGGCTCCCATTTCCGTAAATTGCGCAATCAATGCTATTTTGATTTGGCCTTCAAATATTGATAGTTGCAAAGATTTGGCTGGTTTTGCCTTTGAGTTCAGAAATTCACTGCCTTCCGTAAATGGGTCTGTTTCAATATCCACCCATTACAGATTATTGTACCTGTCTGTGGTTGATCCTGGTATGACCTCATCTCAATGTGACCCCCTCAGCCACTCTGTCTTTCTATTGAGTGATCACTGTCTCTTGTCAACTATTTAAAGTAGAATCATTACTCCTAATAAAGACAAGTTTATCCACATTTGTGTTGGCTTTTATAATCTTCAAGCTTTTCCTGTCCTTTCTGCTAAAAGGACTTCTATATCTAGTTTTCCAGGAAATTAAGGTATGTGCCCTTAATTTTGCCCTGAAGGCTAACCCAAGGCTAGCTTTGAACCTCAAATCTTTTGTAATAAAGATTTCCTGCCGTGTCCTCCAGGATGTTGTCCCCTGGAGCCAAACACAACAAAATGATGCTCACTACAGGGGCTGCAAGCCCCTTGGTTATCCTGTTCTCATGTGCATTCTCCGGTCCCTCTCCCTTTGTTTCTGAAGTACCAGATCAACCAAAAGTTTCTAGTCCCCCTCTAGAAGAAGATATCACTGATGCCCCCGTAAATCCTATGGTATTGGTTCTGTCTCCCGGGCCCGTGTGGGCCCCCTTCCTGCTTTCTCTTTCAACTATGAGCAAGCTTCTGCTGCCGCCCGCTCCCTTCTTCATTCTGGAACGGTAGCCATACACTCTATCCCTGACCTCTGTCCCGGGTATGCCTCCAAAGACCTGTATTCTTTCCTTTTGGACTTTGGTCTCCCCCCTGCGTTGATGAAATCCATGGATATATTGGCGTGTTGGTCAACCAGTTCATCCAACCTGCCCTAGTTCACCATCAACTTGCCTTAGGATCCCAAAATCAACTGTTAGATGCTGTAGCTACCACTGTTTTAAGTAATCACGCTCAAAATATGGCCTACCAATAATGGTCACACAGTCTCTTTGCTTGTATTTCTGACAACCAGCGCAACTTGTTGGCATCACAGAAGTATTTAACTGCCTCCCTGAACTCTCTTTGTTCCTTGCTCCCTGGATACATAAAGGATCAACTATGCAAATTGGATGAACATCAGGCAGTGTGGCATGAGCAAATCAAGGCTTTTCTGCTAAACCATTGGCAGGACTTTGAGACTCTGGTTAGTGATCTCAATCAATTCAGAGAGCATGTCAACTTGCAACTCAAATTGATAGGAGCTCATGTCAATACTTGGGGCCGCCACCTGCAGCATCAATACAGTCTGAATAAGGCTGCACTAGGCAACACTCTATACCAAGTGCAAACTTATGTGGACAATTGGGTGGCTTCTATTGAGGTGACTTCTCCTGCTCCTCCTGTTGAGACCCCATCTGATTTCAAAACCAAGGTATGGGAGGCCATTGCCAAGCTCAAGGCTATCACTTGACGTCAAGCTTCTGTGCAGAATCCCTCTCCAGTCAAACCTATGCCTGACCCTTGTATTTCCTCCCTCACTGATCAGGTAGCTACTTTACAAGGTGAAACCAAGTACTTAAGACAGAGCCTCTCTAATTATGAAGATTTGTCATCTGAATCTGAAGATAAAGAGGAAGGTGAAGTTGTTAATACTCATGCTCATGACAATCATGGTTGTTGCCCTGGTCTAGAATGTCAACCCCGGGTTCACTGTGCGCGTGTTCTAGATCAACTTGCCAAAGTGACAAATGATGTAGCTGATAGGCAAGACACATTGGAAAGAGAGGTCCAAAACCTCTCCCGCTTTACAGAGACCCTAAATGGACAAGTTGCCCCTTTGGTTGCTCAGACCACCTCTCTGGCTACCTGTGTCAATGGGATTGCTGGCACCTTGGCAGTACAACAAATCAAGATTGATGAATTTGGGACTGCTGCTGCCACTGCTTGAGACATTAGTGGGCAAAACAGCTCTACCTTGGACACTTTAGAGGAAAGCCTTTGACTCCTCTGGGCTAGACAACCTGCTGCTGAATCCAAGTTTGAGGACAACCCACATGTTAATGTCCTCAACCCTGGTGAAAACAGTCAGTCCTTGTCCTCCTCTATTGACCCAAACTATAAGCCAACCTTCAAACAGATATTTGATCCAAAGACCTCTACTATTGCTGCTTTTCTGACCATTTACAAAACTGCAATGCGTAGGGCTACCAACAAGCTCAAGAAGGAACATATCATCACCTGTCTCCATCCCACTTGCCAGGAAGTTGTGGTCCCCGAGCTCCCATTCATTATCACTTGGGAGGATATGAAGCGCCTCCTTATTGAGGAGTTTAGAGGAGACCTCAGCTTGGAGGTCAAGAAGGATGCATTTATGCACATTGCTTTCAAACCCAAGGAAACCCTGGCTGAGTTCGCAGATTGCTTCTACATTGAAGTCCAGCAGTTAATTACTAGTTGACAGTTAACTCCCAAGGAAGCCTACACAGCTTGTTCAAATGCTTTGAAGGTAAACCAGCTACTATGTCTACAATTTAAGGCACACAAGGCTTTGCTCACTTCCATGAAGAGTATTAAGACTCTCCTACAAGACATGCATTTGACCCATGGAGGTACGGTGGTACGTGAGAATAAAGCCAATAATGCTGGAACTACCTCTTGTATGCCACACATTATGACTCTGGGTACTAGTGGACAGGCTAGGAGGCAAGACTGCCATAACTGTGGCCAGATTAGGCACCACTTGCGCACTTGTACTAATCCCTGAGTGTAAGGTTGCAATCCCAAGGAACAGGCGGGAAAAGAGAGGTCAGCTTAGAAACAGAGACGCTCTCTGCTGACCAATCTCCCCTGTCTCCCCCTGATCCTCCATCTGATGAGGAAACTCCCTCTTCCTCTGGCCCAATTATCCTTCATCTATTTCAAAATCTCTCCAGTGATTTGGAGCCCAAAGATTCTGATAGTGAAGACTCTTATAGTTATGGCTATTCTGTCCTGGCTGTTCCGGAAACTATCTCTGTCCCATACAAGCTTTGCTCTGGGAAGACTACCACCACTTCCCAAGTACCTGCAAGTGAAGCTAAGTCCATGATGGCTTGCCCTTACCTAGACCAAGCCCACCAACTTCCTGTCTTGGTTGATTCTTCTGAAGAAAAAGCCAAGATAGCCAAAGCTCTTTTCCACAATGTCATCATATCTCTCTCACTACAGACTGTATATAAAGAAATTCCTGCGTTACGGTGCATGCTAGCTAAATGGGAAAATGAGCTAGAGGCTGCGCAAACGTGTTGGAAGTCTTGCCTCCCTTTGGGAAAGAAACAAACCGTGCAGAAGTATTAATCCAAAAGGTTAAGATCAAAGCCATCTTGGATACAGGTTCCCCAGTCAATGTGGTATCTTCCAAACTAATGAAGAAACTTAAGTTGACCCCTGACCTCAACTACATGCAGTTGTATGGCACAGCTGTCATGGCCCAAACTTGAGCCATTGGTGCCTACTCTGCTCTACCCATGAGGTTTGGGAAACTCCTTATTGCTTCCCCCGCTGTGGTCCTAGAGAACAAAATCTATGACCTCTTGGTTGGTACACAATTCTTTTGAGAATATAACGGGATTGTAAACTTACGAGATGGATACCTTTTGCTCTTGGGATATGAGGTTCCTTTGATTTTTGAGGAACCTCCACGCCTCCCAGGAAAACATCTTAAAACTTGCGTGCTTGAGTACCCTACAGGTATCTTCTCTCTCAAGTATAGGACTCACTCCTCCAACATGCGTACCCCTCCTCCTTCCTGCCCTGCGGAAGAAGGGGTACCTCTTCTAGCGCCAGCAGCTATCACCATCCCCCCAGGCTCTCAAGTGGTGATTGATTCCCAGATTTCCTATGAGCTACCTGAAAAGTTCTTCTTGGAGCTTTACTCACCTGAATCCTTAAGTTGTACTAAGCCTTGCCTGTGTCCTGGGATTTTAGACCAAACCCACAAAGAGCCTGTACAATTACTGCTTGCTAACCTGAAAGCCATGCCCATGCAAGTGACCAGAGGCCAGGTTGTAGGTCATGGTTGTATACTGGGAGCAGAACAAGTATCCTCCCTCTACCTCTTTGGAACTTTCAGTAATTTCAACCTACCTGAAGATGATCACCAAGTTCTCTCCTTGTTCACTGCTGCCAACTTTCCCCAATTGTCTCTCATCCAACAAAAAGATGTATTGGACCTACTCAATCAGTTCAGTGACATCTTTGCCTCTGGACCTACAGACTATGGCCAAGCTAAAGGGGTCATCCATCAGATTGATACTGGTGATGCACCCCCTTTTTGTGCCAAATAATACTGCTGTAGTAGGATAGAGGATGCTCAGGTAGCTAAGGAGCTTAAGCAGCTCTTAGACGCTGGGCTACTAGCTCCCTCTCAGAGCCCTTGGGCTTCCCCGTTACTGATTCTCAAGAAGAAGGATGGAAGACATCACATTGTAATGGATTACCGCTGCCTGAACTCTCTCACTAAGAAAGACTCATGCCCCTTGCCATGAATTGACAATGCTCTCAGACATCTGGGTTGTTCCAAGATTTTCTCTGCCATGGATCTAGCTTTGGGGTACTGGCAGGCTGACTTATCTCCTGAAGATTGAGAAAAGGCTGCACTTATTACTTCAGAAGGCCTCTTTGAACCTACTTGTATGCCCCAAAGACTCTGCAGTGCCCCTGCCACATTTCAACAGGCTATGGACTCCATCCTACAAGATCTAAAGCTCTCTTGTGTCCTTGTATACCTTGATGATATCACCGTATTCAGCGCTACTTTTACCGACCACTTGGACCATCTCAAGGCTGTCTTCATCAAGATTTGTGAGGCTGGCTTGAAACTCAAACCCTCCAAGTGCTCCTTCTTCAAGGAACGTCTTAAGTTCCTAGGGCATGAATTCACTCAAACTGGAATCTGCCCCATGAATAATAAGGTGAAAGCCATCAACAAGATGCTACCTCCCACAAATATTTGAGAGGTTCAAGTATTCCTTGGTATGATGGGCTACTACCAGCAGTTCATAACTGACTTTGCTGAACTGAGCAAACCCCTTGTCCAACTGCTTTGCAATGTCCCCTTTGAATGAACTGAGCCAACAACAAGCATTCAAAGCCCTGAAGGCCAAGCTCAAGGAGGCTCCTATCTTATTCTATCCTGATTATGAGAAAGAGTTCATCTTGTATACCAATGCTAATGGAGTAGCTGTGGGTGCTATCCTTGCCCAACTTGACAATGAAGGTGTGGATCAACCTGTAGCCTACTCATCAAGAGTCCTCAATAATCATGAGAAGAACTACAGTGTCACTGAGAAGGAATGTCTGGCGGTGCTGCATGCGGTGAAACAGTTTTGCCATTACATCTATGGAACCCACTTCACGGTAGACACAGACCACTCCTCCCTCAAATGGCTACAACAGCTAAAGGAACCTGAAGGTCAACTAGCACGTTGGGCTCTGCGTCTGCAAGGATATGACTTCACTGTGATACACTATCCTGGGGCCCAACATCAGAACACTGATGGCCTGTCAAGAATGCCAATCCTGGCTATCCATCCCACTGATGCTGATCAACTATACAAATTAATAGGATATCCTGACTCTTGGACCACTGAGCCAGAAGACGTCTGCTTGATACTACAGACCCTATCCAAGGACACTATAACTTGTGATACGCAGCTCTTCAAAAAGGTCAACAATGCATACCTACCCTACGTTCACCCTAGAATGAGGATAGCCATCATCCTCCAAGCTCACATTGACACTGGTCATGGAGGCATAGCCAAGACTCATGACTGGTTGTGCAAAAACTTCTACTGGGAAAAAATGCGCCTCTTGATCCCTGATGTCCTTTCCTCCTGTCATTTCTCTCATCTCCAACGCCCTTGTCTGTCCCAACACCAGTTCAAACTCATCCCTCCAAAGCATGCCTTCCACACAGTGAGTATTGATGCTGTTGGGCCTTTTCCACGGTCTAGGTTGGGATGTCAGTTTATCTTGGTTGCTGTAGACCACTTTAGCAAGTGGGTTGAAGCCAGAGCAACAAAATATATATCTGCTAGGACCACAGCTACTTTCTTGCTGTAAGACATTTTCTATCAACATGGCTGCCCTCAAGTCATGCTCTCTGACAATAGTACCAACTTTAATGCTTGCCTCATCACTTCTATTGTCAAAGCTATGGGGACTCACCAGTTGTTCTCTGCGCCATATAATCCCTCCACCAATGGAACTGTCAAACAAGCAAACTCCACCCTGGTATCCATCATGAGAAAACTCACACTCTCTGACGCTGCCAATTGGGACATGTTCCTCCCTGCTTCCCTCTTTGCCTACCACCTTAGTAGACACCAGGTGACTGGTCAATCCCCTTTTGCCATGCTGTATGGATGTGAGGCCGCTACCCCCTCAATCTTTGGACCCCCTTTGATCAAATTTGATACATCTGCAAATCCTGAGGCCCATGTTAAAGACTTAACCAATTGTATCATTGACATCCAGGCAACTGCTTACTCCACTGCTTATAAGGTTAAGGCTCTGGAGCTCTCCTCGTCCAATGCTGCTAGAGCCCCTCTCCCCAAGTATCAAGTAGGCAATCTAGTTATCTACTACCAGAATTGTACAGGTAGTAGAGCCCACAAGCTGGATTCCCTATGGGTTGGGCCCTGCAAGGTCACCTTTAAGAAGGGCGTTGAGTATACCGTGAAACTACTTTCTTCTGGACGTCCTTTTGCCCGCGTTCACTCCAAATTCCTTTGCAAATATTAACTCCCTGTGTCTAATCTTGAGGAGGGAGATGTTGTAAATTGCGCAATCAATACTGTTTTAATTTGGCCTTCAAATATTGATAGTTGCAAAGATTTGGCTGGTTTTGCCTTTGAATTCAGAAATTTCCTGCCTTCTGTAAATGGGTCTGGTTCAATATCCACCCATTCCAGATTATTGTACCTGTCTGTGGTTGATCCTAGTATGACCTCATCCCAACATGACCCCCTCAGCCACTCTGTCTTTTTATTGAGTGATCACTGTCTCTTGTCAACTATTTAAAGTAGAATCATTACTCCTAATAAAGACAAGTTTATCCACATTTGCGTTGGCTTTTATAATCTTCAAACTTTTCCTGTCCTTTCTGCCAAAAGGACTTTTACATCTAGTTTACCAGGAAATTAAGGTATGTGCCCTTAATTTTGCCCTGAAGGCTAACCCAAGGCTAGCTTTGAACCTCAAATCTTTTGTAATAAAGATTTCCTCCTGTGTCCTCCAGGATGTTGTCTCCTGGAGCTGAACACAACACTCATCCTAGGGGAAGGACCCACCAGGACACCATCTAGTGCAAGACTGGTATGGCCACTCAAAAGGGCGTCCACAGGGAGGACGCAGCAGATAGACAGGGAATATATGAGTCCAAGTCCATCAAGAACATTCCACCAAGCAACCAGGGAGCACACTTGTGACCTAAATCTTGGCCACCTAAATCCTCCTCTGGGATCTGTGGGACTGGGATCTCTGGGGGAGGCAAAGGGGCTGGGCTAGGGGTCATGGATGGAACTGGATCCAGGTCAGAAAACTTGAGGTTGTCACACATCAAACTTCTCACAACATTCTTGCTAGTGGCCAGGATATCCTGGGCGTGCCCAGGTATGTTCTCAGGAATATAAAGGAATTGGTCTGGGTTAGCACCCACACAATGAAGCAAATTGGAAATACACCCCCAAAGATCTGGGATAGCATACCATATCATCACCAAAGCGGGGGCCAGGGTGAGGACCACAAACTTAACAAGAGGCACTATCATTTTTAGAGTCTGAATGTGGATCCTGATAAAACTGTGGGTAGTTCTGGAATTTTTCCTTTGGTTTAAAACAAACCAGAAGACTCAGAGGCAACCAGGAGGTTCTTTTTTCTTAAATGCAAGGGAAGGACAAGAAACAGCAACCACGGGGTATTGGAACTTTGGAAGCAAGTTTGATTATTTTCAAGCGTATAGAGAGCAGCAGGAGTCTTGAAAGAAAACAGGCAACAGAATCAAACTTAAAATAGGTAAATATATTAAATCTATCACTAATTTTAAAATCAAGTTGTTTCTTTCTAAGCAAAGGTGGTAAGCTTGACAACAACATCAACAACATCTAGAGAGGGTTTGGAAGGACACTGGGAGGTCCAGAAGCAAGAAAAAAAGGTAAGGAGAGTTAAAACTTTACTAATAATCTTAGAAAATTGAAAGGCCAGATAAGAGCCCCAAAAAATCCAAAATCCTAAGTGAGAGAGTTTAAAACTTTATTTTTTAAAATGAGCAAGCAGGGGACCAAAAGTCCCCTGTCTTGCTTTAAGGGTGGTAATCCCAATTAAAAAGATCACCTGACCCAGAAGCGCGGATTTGATTGGCTGCAGGAGAAATTTTGTCGGGCAGATCCAGCAAGCTGGAGGGTTTTGCACCAATTTCCAACCCCAACTCTGATTGGCTGGGATCAAATGAATGGAGCAGGCCACCATTTAATCCAGTTAAGTCGGAACTTAATGACTTGGCAGTAGTGCAACCTAATTGTTTAGGCTTAATTAATTTTAAATGCAGTTGAGCCCAAGCCAAAAAATAGTCCAAATTAATCAGGGATTCCTCCCAAGTAGGAACAGAGTTCCCAACAGCAATATTTGCCGCCCAAGAGGGGTATGTCAACACAAATCTCTTGTCAAATGTGTAGGCTAAATCATCAAAGGAGTTTAGGGGCTTGGCTGGCTTCTGAGGAGACTTCTTGGTGCAGCGTGGGAAGATTGTCCTATCCAAGGCCAAAGGAGGGAGTGAATTTACACTCTGATTCAACTATCTAGGCTTAAAGAAATAGACCAGGTTCTTGTGATTGGTGAGAACCTTCACTGAGAACTCAACACCACAGAGATATCTGCGCCAGTGCTTCAGCATCTTCATATTAGCAAGCATCTACTTGTTGTAGATAAGATAGTTTACCTCAGCAGGGATCATTTTCTTTGAGTAATATGCTACATGATGGAGCATAAAATCCCCTCATTATTGAGAGAGGACTCCTTTCATTGCAAATTTGGAGGCGTTGGCTTCCAGGATGAGTGGCTTGGCAGGGTTAGGATGGGTGCAGAGGTAAACACCAGTTTCAGAGCTTCAAATGCTGATGTGTATTCAGGAGACCAGGAGACCAGGACCTTCTCAAAGCAGAGGCGTGTCAGGAGCAGGGTGATCAGAATCTTTTTTGGATGAAGTCTCTGCAGTAGTTTGTCAATACCAGGAAACTCCTAACTTGTTTTGGCACGTGGGCATGGGCCAGCTGGTTACCACAGCTACTTTGTCTTGTGCCATTGCAAAGCCTCCTGTCTTAACTATATAACCCAGGAACTCTACTCTGGGTTGAAATAATTGGCACTTCTTAAGTTTGGCGTGGAGGTTGGCTTGGGACAGTTTCTCTTGGATTTTTTCCAGGCAGCATAAGTGTTCCTTGTGGGTCTTGTTGTATATCAGGATGCTATCAATATAGGCAACACAGAATTGATTAAGGTACTCACCCAGTACTGTATTGATCATTTGCTGGAAGAAGCTTGGGGCGTTGGATAACCCAAACAGCATCACCAGGTATTCCTAGAGGACAAACCTGATTTTGAAGACTGTCTTGTACTAATCTCCTTCCTTGATGTGTATCTGATTGAAGGTGTTGAATAGGTCAATCTTGGAATATACAGTAGTTTTAAAAGCTATGGCAACAACCAAAAATACACCAGATTTAAACAAAATGATTTCAGATTTGAACAAAATCCAAGTTGCGCAAGATTCAGGATTCAATTAATTTAAAAAAATTCAGTTAATAAATGAACTTTCAAACAGAAAATAAAATTTTACTAGCCCATTATACAAAATTATATCAAAAATCAAGCAGTGTAGTTTAAACCACAATAAAATGAACTAATGCAACAAGTGAGATGGATGGATGCTATTCCAGAGTATATTATAATCCAATCAGGATTCATATGAGGCACCAACAGAAGGACTAAAATGAAAAAATTGAGCAATCTAGAAGCAAGATTCCACAAGCACAAAACAAAATGAACTCACACAAGATGTGTAGTATGAGCAGCCTAAAATAGTAAAATAACAGTGATACAGCCAAGCAACATATATCCAATTTAGGAACAGAGGCATTTTATTCATTTACATGGCTCCTGATTTGTATGGAATGGTTTTAAGAACCTTCCAAATATGGACTCAAGATTACAATAAAAATAAATCATAAAATTTTAAAATTTCTACTTTTAGTGATTTTATCCTAGGTTTTATTTTAAGATGGTTTTCAATAGCAACAACATTTTCAACAGTGCCAGCAACCAAGCCAACTTCAAAGAAGGCAAGGCTCAGAACGTGGAGGCACCTGTTTACACCCAAGCCTTTGAGGCAGGTAGCAAGGAAGCTGACCTAACCTGACCCCTGACCCATATGGCTTTGACTTGTTCAATAGTCACTTTACGTCTATCTCTGCCCTGCTCCCATACCCACCCCCACACAAGCTGCCTGTCAATCAACCAATCAGGATGGCAACCTTGATTTGGAACAACTTCCTGCCACTGGCTAACCTGCCCCTCTCAGCCAATCAGGCTTCAGCTCCTGCGGCCCAGCGCCCCAAGCAATGAATCATCACCACCCAAATTCTCCAGGAAATTGTGGCACTGAACCTGCAGGGCCTGTCCTGGGATCAGATTGCTCACCAATTGAAATTTATCTGGTCTACCATCATGCGGGAATTCAACAACCTGATGAATAAGGAGAATGTTATCAGGACAGACAAGAAGCCCAAGAAGGCCCCTAAGTCCCAAATCAAAGAGGCCTACCCAATCATACTTGACCTCCTTCAGCGGACCCCAAGCTTCCCTTGACCCAGGTCTGGAAGCAACTTGGGCACCATGGCATTTGGGTGTCTGAGCACATGGTGCAGCTCTGGATGTATGGGAAGGTGGTGTCAGTCTGTGTGTTGATCAATGTTACCGGCAACCAATGGGATGGCACTGAGGATTCCCTGTATGATCAGGCCATTGAATTAACCCTGGTCTGATGCTTGACTATTCTAACATATGACGTCATGTTCATCTCCTACTACAAGCTATCAATAGCTTTTGATGATTTTGGCAAACAAGGAAGAGCCACCACTCAAAAAGGAAGAAAAGAGGTCAAGAAGGGGACTTTCATTGGTGCGTTTATGGCTGTTTCAGCCAAGGGTTCTGTCTATTATTGGACAAACCCAGATTTTACTGATGGCTACAAGTACAGCCACATCCTTGGTGGATTGCTCAACTCCTGGGATGGCTCAAATTCAAAGCATCAGGTTTTCTTGAGCCACCAGATGGAGGGTAGCTCCACTGCCCTTGAGGCCATCCAGGGATGCAGGCACCAAGCCTCCGTGTACCCAGCTGGCCACGTTGACATCCATCTGGGTGATGATGTTTTCTTTAACATTGGAGATACACTTCAGGAGCGCCGCCCTCAGGCTTTCAATGAACTTTATCTTGGGGTCCTTGACCACAATTCTCTCTTTGGTCACCAAATGGTGGCTGACTTGTTTGTGCAAATGGTTTTCCATGTGAACATGGGCAACCAATCACATAAGGATAAGCACCTCCCATACCGCGCCACAGCCACCTACCAGCCAATCAAGGCAATGACAGATAAGGAATATGACAAGCAGTATATGGCAGCTATCACACAAAATCCTCCTACCCCTGTCACCACCACCTTCCAGCCTCACCCACCCAATCCTAGACCCACTCAGGCCAGCACTGCCTCTGCGTCTTCCTTACTTTGCTATTCTGCCTACTAGGTATCACTCTTACCCGCCCCAATAAACCCCCTGTTGCCAAACATTTTCTATTTTCATTTTCTTTATTTTGAATTTCAATTGTTCATGTCATCTTTGTTTATAGTTAGTTTTATTTTTTATGTTCAGCTTATTTCTATAAAATCATATATTTACTATTCCATGTATCTAGATCCAAAACACAGTTATTTTTAGCACCCAAACACTGCCCCTTGTGAAAATATTAACAACAATTTGGTCAGCAGCTAAAATTGAATTAGAAAATTATAGTGTTAACTGTTTTTAGATAAAGTTGTTACTAATCCAAATTCAAAACCTTAATGATAAACTTTAAGCCAATCAGGTGCCAAGTGATAAAGTGATTGTTGTGACATAAAGGGTTATTCAATAATTCTTTGATGCATGTGCGCTAATTAATATGATTGACTGGTTGTTTTGCCATTGATGTCACAAGTGACAAACTCCTGTCAACTATGATAATCAAAAGGCCTCAACTATGGGAGTCAAACCCTGACACCCCGCGGGCCGCCAGCCCGCAGGGTCAGCCACCTGGCCACCCGCAGTTTTTGGGGTTCAAATCAGAATCGGATTTGACTTTGGAGAATCTCCTGAAGTTTGATGAACCAAGTTTGCCTACAACAATGCCCCCTGCACTAGAGGTTCCTGTTAACCCAACCAATCAACGGGCCAGGTTAGCCACAGACCCCAGAGTAAATTGGGCCGCTACAGAAGAAGAAACAAAGATACCTTCTATAAGAAGCGGGCCACCCAGAGATGACCTGTCCCGTGACCTGGTTAAGGGATTTGAGTGCTCTAGTTGAAAGTCAGCCAATGAAATAACCCCCACAATTGTTGCCACCAAGGACTGTGAGGACCTAGTAGATGAGGAAACCCAGGCCATGAAAATCTTTGAAAGTTTTGCCATGACTGATGGGCATACTTATACCCTGGGCCGCCAGGAAGATGCCCATTGCATTCTTACAACAAAGTGACATGAACCTTTGGTTCAACCAGATCATACCATACTTGTTATTAGTTTTACTTCATCTACAGTCTACTCCTTGCAGCCCCGTCCCCCGTGCCCACATACCCCAAGAAATCACGGACCAGACGCTCAAACTTTACCGTCCACCGGGAGCTCCCTTTGGCCCAGTACATTTTACCAAGTACCTGCCCAACCCGGCGTATTTGGAGTTTACTCTGGAGGAGATCCTCATTCACGGCCCTGAAGCTAGAACTAGAGAGACTGAAACAGTATACAGAGAAGGTATCAAAATCACCATACCTCCTCTGCTATTCCAAGACAAGTATAATTTCCTGCCTGCATATTTGGTTCCAATGACACCGCCCCTCACCCTGCGGCCCAACCACCCGCAAGAATCCGTTGCCACTGATGAATCCACTTCCACCTAAATATTTGGGGTGATGTATATCACCCTTACTGGGTTGATTGATTCCATGGTGCCTACAAGCGGACCTTGGGCAATCCTTGGAAAATTGTTATCTTATATTGTAAAGTTAGCCCCAATCCTATGGTGGGCCCTCCCTACTGGGCCCGCGGGCCGTCTGCCCGCAAGTTCTCAGGAACCCCCCATAGGTTAGATCCCTGACAATTGTGCGCCATTGTTGCTGTGGAAAGTTGTTGGTGGACTAGTGCTTAATCAGCTGCTGGGTTAACACTAGTCCACCAACAACTTGCCACAGTGGCAATGGCACAAAATGGCAAAAGATCTAGCTAATCATGTTAGTTAGCGCACATGCACTAAAGGATTATTGAATGACCCTTTATGTCACAACAATCACTTTATCACTTGGCTCCTGATTGGCTTAAAGTTTATTATTAAGGTTTTGAATGTGGATCAGTAACAACTTTATCTAAACACAATTAACCTATAATTTTCTAATTTAAATTTAGCTGATCACCAAATTGTTGTTAATATTATCACAAAGGGCAGTGCAAAATGCAAAAAATAATATGGCAATTAAGGAAAAAATGCCATCACAAAGCAAATAACACATATTGAGTTAGGCATAAAACATATAAACAATGGGTAAAAAATGGGATAATGTATTAAATGGGAAACAAACAGGAATAAAAAAGGAGGAATTAGTACCAGAATAACAAAGATTTTATTGGGATGAAAGCTATAAAATCATATGGAAAGGTTAGTAAAAAATAATATGAGAGAACTTGAAAAACTACTCAAAGACCTTGACTCAACAATTGCCAAAATTAAAGATATTGACCGCAAGGTCAAGGCAAAAGTGAAGGCCTCTGTCCTTACAGGGGACAAACTCAAAAAGGTGTCTGCCAAGGCACTCATGCCCAAGATGCCAGACATATCCAAAACAACCATTGAACACATCTTAAATTTCCAGAAAACTGTGGTAGAAGGCCTCAAATTCAAGTTATTTGCCCTCTTTGCACTGTCCATCTGGGTCAACAACCCTGAGATGTATGAACATTTCAAACCTGCAAAGCGCGCAAGAACCAAGGACACTAAATTGCCGGCGCAATTGCTTGCGCCAAGAATGGCAAAGCCTGCCAAAGTGTAAGGTCTTGTATATAATGGTGCAAGGTTATAGACTAGATTGTGCAAGGCATTAGGATTCAAATTTAAAAGATATAAAAACGTAGGAACTGTCTGTAAGATGATCTTAAAAAAACCTGCTAAAAACCTATATTGCATGACAAATGGAGTAATAGAGTTTAAAAACCCTAAGCAAAGAAGATAGAATAAAATGCTCAATAGTGAACAATTTGTAACTAAAGGGATATTGATATTAGGATATTCTCCATCAGCAAATTGATACATATAACTATTGAAAGATTCCTCAAGGGAAAACAATGGATACAACAAGCCTAAGGCTTGTTGTTTTACAAGTTTCATTGGATTAAGGAAAGAAAAAACTAAACTTAAAAATAAATTTAATAAAAATGTATAAATTTCTAGAAATTAAGATCTCAAAGTCTTAAAAATTGTAAAAAATTGAAGGGAAGAAATCACTTAGAATTTTGGCTTAAAGCCTACTCTTCAAAAGATCTTTATTTATAGAAGAAAAGCCTTTACAGTTGGGTTTGATCATCAGGGAGAGCAGCCAAGAAGAGGAGCAACTGGAGAAGTTTGGGGTGACCTGGAAAAAGAAAGGAGACAAGAAAACCCAGAAGAAGTTGCAGATCAGCAACATGGAAACTGGGGAGAGCGGCAACAACGTAAGCGGGTTTTTGCAAAGTAAGTGAAGTGAAAATATTCTAACTTTAAAGTAGATATATATATATAAAGCAATAATAAACAACAGAGCAAACAGCAACAACAACAATTTCAATGCACATTTTGAAAGGAAAACAAGGTAATTAACTTTAGAATACTTATATATTAACTCTTAATTCAACAACTTCAATATTAAAAATACTGAAGCTTTAAATCAATCAAAAATCAACAAATATAATAAAATTAAAGAGCCTGCCCTTTGGGGCAGGGAATGACACAAAGCTGCAGGCAAGGAGGAAACCCACAAAGGCACATAAAAATAAAATTAATAAAAATTTCCAAATACTTACCTTTTTTTATTAGAAAACGTTGATGGTGAACTCCACTGGGTCCTGGTCCCTTTTGTCCCCCCACCTTCTACATCAATTATGCCAATCATGTGGCAAGGCAGCTATTTCTGGTCCCCTCTGTCTTGCAGGAGCTCAAGGATAGGATTTGAGGTACCTTCCCAATGTCCAGGGAGGCATTAGCTGGGCTTTCACATACTGAGTGGGACTTAAGTGGGCAGTTACTGCCTGCAAGGATGCCCAACTGGTCTGCCTTGACCCAGTGGTCCTGAGTGGAGTTTACTGTTTAAACTCCATTGAGCTTGTTTGGGACGTCCTGGCAACACTCCCATTCAAGAATATACCAGAGATGGGCCAGGCACACACAGCTGCTTGCTTCTGCTTCCTGGTGGAGCACACCCTGTCTTATCTGTTGGAGAACTTTGGGTGTGTGGTGGGTAAATTGGCTGTTGCAGACACAACAGCTATAAAGAAGACCAAGATCCTCCTGGCAGACTTTGGGCTGGCCTGGAGTGCCAATGAGATGGGGGTTCCTCCAGTGATGGAGCTCACGTTTGCTAAGACAAAGCATGAGAAGAAGATTAGTGCTGTGTTTAATAAATTGTGCAAGTTTACTGAAGCCTTTGCTGGGCAAAGGCTTCATCTTGTGGTTTACCTGGGATATCTCATTTACTTTGGGATGAGCATGTCTGTAGAGGATCTTGACAGGGCCCTCCTAGGGATTGACAAGGCCAGGCTCTCCCTGGATGGGAAGAAGGTCCCCTGGGTTACAACTCAGTTGACCATGTTATCCAGGACGCCCTGGTCCTGGCTGGCATCTACGGGTTTGCAGCTCTGCCAGAAAATCTGCTGCTCCATTCCCACCTCACCATCCTTCCTTTTACCAGCAGGCAAGAATACTTCAATAAGGGTGTATCCACCATACACAGTGTGGCAGTGGAGGTTGTGCACCACCTCCATTGCGGGGTGGGTACATACCACCAAACCCACTACAGGCGAACCCAATAAAAATCTCCTTCCTCAATATAAGCTACACTTTTAAATTTTACTTTTTAAAATAATTAATTTTTATAATTATTATTTTAGCAAACAAGTTTTGCAAAATAAAGCCCGGAGAAGGTCATCATATAAGCATAAATATATTTACTTTAATAAAATTTACTTCTATTGTGTACACTTTACATTTAAATTTTTTATTTGATTTTTATATTTATTTGACAAAAGTGATATAAATATATTTGCGTAATCCAATGTCAAGTGTTTGGGATAACCTTAGATACCATATAAAAAATTAATATAAAATAAATTACAAACCTTCATTGATGTTCTGGCTGAATATGATTGTGGGCTTAGAAGCTTCTAAATATAAAATGATAATTAATAAATCTTAAATAGTAAACTAGAGAATATAAAAAAAGTTGGACAAGCTAAGCCTTTAATTGATTGGCTGTTTGGCAAGGCACGTGGGGATGAACAAATCAGTGTGGCCATAGAATTTGGCCACAGTCTCAGCTGGAAGGGTGTGGATCCCAGCCTGCAGCAAATCAAAGAGGTCCTTTGTCCCAGTTGGGGTCCCTTGCTTGACAACTTGCTTGAGCCACCCAAAGACTTCCTTGATGGGATTTAGGAAGGGCAAATAAGCAGGGAGGAAGAGAAGGCACAAATTTGCCATGGCCAATTACTGGGGGCCCACTGCAATGCTAGTGTCAATCATTGGGAATTCCTCAAGAATATCAGCCACCTTATGGAGACCAACATTGTCCAGAACAATTACATTGGTGAAGCCTGGGCTTGTGCGCCTCAGGTGCTCCTGGACCAATTGAAGGAATGATAGAAAGGTACGGCTATTGTGAGAACCCAATATCATTTGATACAGCTTGACCCCCTTTGGACCAAGGAGAGCCACCATCAAATAGGCTGTGGCGCGGACTGCAGCACGCCAAGCCACCCTGTCATTTGAGCATTTGGGAACATACCCATACTCACTGCACATTGATGAGGCAAATGCTGATTTGTCAATGTAATAGAATTTGACTGTCCCCTTGGCTTTGAGGGCAGTGTACGCCTCTGCATATTTTTTCCGGGCGTCAATATTGGCTGGGCTATTACAATTGTAGGGAAATACCCTGAGTTTTCCCAGGAAAAGCGCATTCCCTTGACCAGATGGTAGTAAAAGGAAATTGAGGCCTCAACCCCAAAAGTAGATTTGACCATGGCCTGTATATTTTCCAGTTCAAGATGGCAATCTTGGGTTATCCACTGGCAGATTGCCCATTTGTGCTCCTTGGTGAGCATGGTTGACAAGTGCAAGGATTCCTCTGCGGCAAGGACCCAGCCAGTATCAATAAACTTGTTGAAGGTCTTTGAGGCATACTTGGGATCTACCCCAACAAGATCCACAGCCGTATTATAATCACCAGATTCCTGCATTAGCTTAAGCAGGATGATGCGTTTGATATCAGGGATGCGCTTCTGGGTAGGCTTTTTAGCGGTGGGGATTGACTTGTTGGCATTGGGCACAACACAGGGCATAGGTACCTTGGTATAGAAGGCTGCAACATTTTTTAACACCAGTTGTCCCTCATCAGTTATGTAGAACTCGGGCTACTTGTCCTCTTCCTGGTTGCCATCACTGATATAGGGCTCATAGCTAGTATCAAGTACAGGCTTCACCTTCTCCAGCATGACTGTTGGGACCAACTCTTGGTGGTACACAACGTTGAACACATACAAAGTAAGTTCTACCTCCTTGTTTCTAACTTTCTTTGTAGTGGTGACCTTGGTGGGCTTCCAGGTCAGCTTGAGGACCCAAGGGTTAATGCTCCACACCCTAGCAGCTTGTGCTCCTTGAACCAGCTGTGTCAGTGCAGCGTCACTATCAAACTCTCCTCTCCCATCTCCTTCCTGAGTAGGCACTTGGATTGCACTAACTCTGTTCTTTGACCCGCAGGGGCAACTGCAACCGTGGCACACAACGGGTGCATTGGTACTCTGTTGTTGTGTTCCTTCCATTTTGAGAATTTAATAAAATACTTTATAAATTTTAATTAAGTCACTCCTTACTTTTAATTTTTGCTTTTATCTGAATATGGATATTAAATTAGAGTTTTTCCCACCCCATATCCCAATTATAGATTTTTTATTTCTTAGTTAGTTGTTTTTGGTTTTACCACACCCATTTTAGAATAACCAAAATAATTTCCACCCATTTTCCCAGATTTTACGCCAAATTAAGCACCCAACACAATATTTTTAAAATTTATGTTTCAGATCTTGTGTCTTATTTTAGATACATTGGTATCATTCTTGATTACAATCCATTGCACTTTGAGCGAGTGATTTTGTTTACATAGTGAGTTTCTATTGTGTTTTGTTTTTGGATTGAGTTTTGACTCACCTTGCTTGGGTGTATTTTGTCACCAATTCACATAGTAAACATATGTACACCTAAAGTCAACTCACACCATTTTTTTGTGAATCAATGTATTTCATATTGTATTTTGAATAGTTTTGCTTTGTGTGTGAGTACTTTTTTGCTGTGTTGACTCATTTTGCCCATTAACACCAAAAATTCCTGTCAACAGAATGTATATTTTAACCTGATAGTTGGATTTAATTCAAATCTGAAATCATTTTGTTTAAATCTGAGGCATTTTTGGTTGTCACCATAGATTTTAAAACTACTGTACCTGGGCTCTTGTAAGGGTGTTGTACAGTTCATCTACATTTGTGATGGGGCACCTGTTTTTTACATATGTTGTTCAGCTTCTGGTAGTTTAAACAAGGGAGCATCCCTCCATTCTTTTCCCCACAAATACCATTGGTGAAGATCAGGGCGCCTTAGACACTCTGATAAATCCCTTGGCAGTCATTTTTTTGAGGTAGGTTTTGAGGGCTATCTGTTCCCAATGATTACAGCTGAAGATTAGCATGTGGCTAGGTTGAGTGTTTGGCAAAAAGTCAATTGTGTGGTTGAAGATAAAGTGTTTGGGGGAGTTGGGTGGCAGTATTCTTGTTGAATACATGATTTCATTTCTCTAAGGGTTGGGGAGGATGTCCACACAGGGTTCCATATGGATGATCATGAGTTTGTAGACAGGTAACTCCTTGGGGTTTGTGCAGAAGGGTACTATGTTGTTATTCTCTGAGTCTCCTAAGATGACAGTCTATTCTTGGTAGTTAAGAATGAGGCTGTGCTTATCTGACCAGGAGCCTCCAAGGATCAGGGGGTGTGTCAATCCTTTAAGCAGGATGAGAGATAATGTATAGATGTTGTCCCCAATGACTAGGGGTAGCTCAGATTTGTATTTGTATTTGTATCTGTGGTCCATGTTTCTATCTCTTATGATGATCTGTATGTAATTCTTTGAAGAAGATAGTCCTAGCTCTTTTTCTAGGTCTGCTTCAATAAAGCTCTTATTAGCCTTGGTGTCTATGAAGGCCTTCAATTTCCAAAAGGTTCCATTTATTTGGAATGATACCATAATAAATTTTTAAGACTGGGAAAAAGGATTTATTTGCATCAGTGGGATAAGTGCAGTGTCTTTTTTGGGCAGGCTCTGGTCAGATAGCCCACCTTGTGGCAATAAAAGCAGAGTTCTTTGCAGTAGTGTCTTTGGAGTTCATCTGGCGTCATCCCAGTTCTTTTTGGATTGGGAGTTTGACAAGGGCAGAACTGAGCAGGGCAGCATTTTCCTGATTCATGCTAATTTTTTGCATAAGGAAGCTAGTTTTTCAAGGCTGAGGAGGGCAGATGGTGTTTAAAAAGGATTTTCATGGCTAGGTTAAACCCCTTTCAGAAGATGATTGCTGTCAGTTCATCTTCAAGTTAAGTGCAGGTCTTCAGCTTGAGGAATTCATCAATGCAGGTTTAGATGGGGCATTTTCATCTTAGTGAGAGATTGGTTGAATATCACATTCTGCAACTAGGAGGAAGGCATATTGGGCAGTTTGGTGGTATAATTGTGTTTCTTGGGGTTGTCTAAGGTCATGTTCTTGCACGCAGTTTTTTAAAAATAACTTTATTTAAAGTTTGGAATGACAGTAGAAAAGAACCACGGCTTAAGGGAATTGAGGGATAGGAGGGTCAATTTAATGTTGTCACATCACTTATTGGATTGTTTGGCCAATCCTGATTGGAAATAAAACTACAGGTAGGGTCTAATAAATCATCATTATGTCATACTGGGGGGCAAATTTAATATTCTTAGCTATAATTGTATGTGACTATCCTGATCCAGCTGGAAAACTCCACAATGCAGGTAAGGTCCAATTATAACAAAAATATAGAGGCAGGGCAAGCAAAAGCAACAGTATTTGAACCTGGGACCTCTGGGACAAGTTGAGCGCCTCAACCAACTCAGGCACCCTTTTTTTAAAAAAATAACTTTATTTAAAGTTTGGAATGGCAGTAGAAAAGAGCCACAGCTTAAAGGAATGGGGGATATAAGTGTCAATTTAATGCCGTCACATCACTTATTGGATTGTTTGGCCAATCTCAGTTGGAAATCAAACTACAGATAGGGTCCAATGAATTGCCATTGCATCATACTGGGGGGGACAAATTTAATATTATTAGCTATAATTGGATGTGACTATCCTGGTCCATGCTGAAAAATTCCACAATGCAGGTAAGGTCCAATTATAACAAAAATATAGAGGTAGGGCAGGAAAAAGCAACAGGATTTGAACCTGGGACCTCTGGGGCCGAGACCAACTCAGGCGCCCAGGGCCCATGTTCTTGCACGCAAAAGAGAGTACATTCTTGGTCATCTTAAAGGTATAATAAGTGATTATTATTATAACAAACATACAAGATGCCCCAAGAATAATCAACATCTTGGGGATCAGGTTACTATGCTTAAAGTAGATTGCCATAATGTCAGGGAACCAACCTTGGGCAGCTGGCCCATTGCTCTCTGGAAACGTACAGGCAGTGGTTTTGCGGGCAGAGCTCACCACAAGATTGACACTAACATAATATAGTTGGACATCAATTCTTTTATCCAGGACCATGGGCTGACAGACAGAGCTATAGTGTCAATCACCCCAGTGAGGGTGATGTACAATATCCAAAGCAGCTTATTGGTGTGGTCTAGGGGGATCTCAGAAGCAGATGCAGGCATCAGTCTGAGAGCAACTGGCAGGTCTATGCCCAACTAGTATGCAGACAGGAAGTTGTACTTATCACTGAAAATTCTGGGTTCAGTTGTGTGCCAAAGACCTTGTATATTGTATCTTACTTGCAAATTTGAACAGGCCAGGGGATCTTGTTCAAGTATATCCTCAAGGATAAATTCCTTGTATTCAGGCTTTAAAAGGTATTTCATAAAGTTAACAGGACCAAATATGGCGCCTGGCAGACAATAAACTGCAGAAAAAGGGGCAGGTGTGCCAGAGGATCTTGAACTGAACCAAAATGATAAATAACAAATATAAAATAGGTCAGTCATTGGTAAACCCAATGTTTCATATATATTTTTATTTAAAATTAGCAATAAAGTCTTAGTGTGGGGTCCATAGGTCTATATAGTACATCACCGCCAAACTTTAGATTTGCTATGTGGGGCTCATCATAGGGTCAGGAAATATGAGGTCAGGTGGCCAGGTTTTGGAGCTTCAAAATGGCACTGTTGCTGGGGAGTTGTTTATTGGCTAGATCCTTAGGAAGATTTGCTCAACTCTTCTGTTCTTAAGTCATAGTCACAGGGCAGCCTTCAGGTCCATGTTTCTCTCAGTAGTGAATCTTGATTGGTCAACTGGGTAGACTTCAAACTCATGAAGTTAATGATAAGAATTTTTTGCCTCCATTAAGTAATTGCCTTATCTTCTTTCAGGTGCTATGGCTTCCAAGGTTTGGCTGGTATCTTTATTCTGAAAGAAAAGAGAAGCCTCAGCTTGAGAGAACTCTACTCTAATAAATGTAATTGACCATCCACTTGGTCCTTGGGGTTGGCAGCCTGCAAGTGGTCAGTGCCAGGGCTCAAAACCTGCCCTTGGGCCCAGGTTCAAGGGGAGGGAAATTGCCAATCCTGGAGAATACCTATAAAGTTACTCCCTCCTTTAGCCTTGGATAGGACAATCTTCCCTTGACGTACAAAGAAAACATCCTAGAATTCAATTAAATCTCTTAATTTCCTTGAGGATTTATATCAGGATTGTCAATTCTTTTCCCCTTGAAACCCAGGCCTGAGAGCAGGATTTAAACCCCAGCCCTGAAAGCCCACAGGCTGCCAGCCCTAAGGGCTGAGGGGCCGCCCGCCCAAATTTTCTTGGGGTTGAGCCCCCACAAGCCAAGGCCAAGAGTGATTATCCAAAAGGTGAAGCCAGCCAAACCAAAGCAATCATTGCATCAAATAGAGGATTAATCAAGGCGCCTAATGGAGGGGGAAAAATTCTGATCATTAGCTTCATGAGCGTAAAGTCTAAAATAGTGGCCAATCAAGAGCCATCCCCAGAAGAAGGCACAGGCTTTTGGCCTGACCCCATGACCATGACCCTAGAGCAATATAATCAAGTTGATAATTTGAGATCCTTGACCAATGAAAGAACTCCGGATCCAGGTGCCATTTTGCCGCCTTTGAACCCAAGCACCCAGATCCCCTGAGACCACTTTTCCCAATGTACTAATGAACCCCTCATGGAAAATATAAAGTTTGGAGATGGGGTACTATATAGACCCAAGGACCCCGCACTCCAAACTTATTGCCATTTTTGAATAAAGGTTATGTTATTTTGGCTTACACAGCTACTATCTTATTTTGTCTTTGCCATCTATCAAATCAGTACAAGATCATTTGGTCCTCCTGCCCCTCTGCTCACAGATTCCTGTCCTTCAGGTGTTCCCTTTGGTCCCATCCACTTCACAGAGTATCCTCTGAGACCCAAACATAAGGATTACATCCAAGAAAAGATCATTGTACTAGATTCCTTGACCACATATAATCTGCAGTTAGATACAACTGTCAGGGCCCCTGGATACTATCAGCACCCAAGTTGTTTAGAGGCAAGTTCAACTACCTTTCTGCCTACAAACTCCATATGGAGTTGCCTGTGAACCCCAAGCCAACGCCTGCCTCCTCACCTAACCTCCTAACCAATCACACTGGCAAGCTGTTTGAGATTGTGTATATTACCCTCACTGGGGTGATTGACACAATAATTTGGCATCCAGTCTGTGGTCCTGGGTGAGAAAGTCCTTCTCCTACCTCTTTAAGTTAGATACTCTCTTGTGGTAGGCTCTGCCTACAAAAAACCTGGCCTGTGTGATCCCCAAAAACTATGGGCCGGCCGCCCAAGCTTGGATCCCTGACAATTTAGCCCACACAGTTAACAAGAGATTTGTGTTGGCATATTCTTTCTCAGGTGGTAACTACTGATTCTCAGATTTTTTCCCACTTGGAAAGAATCCCTGATTGATTTGGACTACTTTTTGGCTTGGTTTTGTCCCCATTTAAAACAGATAAAGTGTAATCAACCAGGTCGCACTTCTGCTAAATCAACAAATTCCAATCAAACTGGATTAAATGCTGCCTTGAACAACTCCATAGATGTCTTGTTCTGAGGCACGGCACAGACACACAACGGGAAATCCTAACCTTAGGATTGGATTTGTACTAAGTCTTGGTTAGATGAAAGGGAAGGCAAACGCCTTTACCTTGCGGCCCTGGAAGAATAATCTCTACTAGTTGTGGCTAGAGAGAGGCGCGGAAGTACAGAAGACACAAAGACAAAAATGTGAATGGAACTTAAATTTTATTGGGTATAAAGATTGGGAATATATACTGTGTAGCTTTACCACAAAACAGTACATGGACAGTAGGATCACTTGCCACCAGCATTAGTGGGGCAAGTGAGTTGCACAGGATCAAGAAACCAAACAATTGTACTTCCTGATTCAGTCATCAACTCATTTTGAGGGTAAAAAGCAAAAGCAAGCAATTTGTACTCAAAATGGCCCACCAAAAACAAAATCAAAACATGGTGAATAGTGGTATTCACAACATTGCCCTCCCCTAGATTGGCCTTAGGGGGTGGTATTTACAAAGGAACTTTGCGTGCACTTGAGCAAAATGACAGCCACTGGACAGGAGTTTTACAGTATATTCAGATCCTTGCTTAAAGGTCACTTCTAAAGGGCCAATCCACAGAGAGTCCAACTTATGTGCGCAACCACCTACTATGTGTTGATAGTAAAGTACATGGTCATCAACATCAAATTCAGGCAGGGGGGAGTGTCCAGAATTATTGGGAGAGAGCTCAAGAATCTTAGTCTTATATGCAGAAGAGTAGGCAGTGGCCTGTATATCAATTATGCGGTTGACTAGATCCTTGATGTGGTTGTCAGGATTCATGGCCTTATCAGAGGTAAGCAGGGGGCCCCCCAAGAGCAAAGGGGTAGTAGCTTCTCGCCCATATAACATAGCAAAAGGGGAGTACCCAGTGACACAATGTTTTCTAAGGCGGTATGTAAAGAGAGCAGCAGGTAAGTATAGGTCCCAGTTGGCAGCATCAGAGTAAGTGAGCTTTCTCAATATGAAAACCAAGGTCAAGTTAGCATGCTCTACAGCCCTGTTAGTGGAAGGGTTATAGATGGCTGAGAAGGATTGACAAGACCCTAGAGCCTCAACAACAGAAGTCACCAGCTTGGCATTAAAGTTAGTCCCATTATCAGAGAGTAACACTTGAGGAAAACCATGGCGGTAGAAAACATCTTGTAACAGGAAGGCAGCAGTTGTTTTAGCCGTGATGTCTTTTGTTGAGCGAGCTTTGACCCACTTGCTGAAGTGATCAACAGCAATCAGAATAAAGTGAAACCCAGAACGCAAGCAGGGGAGAGGACCTACTGCGTCAATGCTGACAGTGTGGAAGGCATGTTGCGGGGGAATAATTTGAACTTGTGGGCAGCAGCTCAAGGCCTTTGAAGCTGGTAATTGTGGCAGCTAGCAATGACGTCTGGAATCAGCAGGCAAAGGTTCTCCCAAAAAAATTTTCTTTTGAAGCCAGTCAAAAGTCTTGGCAATGCCTCCATGCCCAGTCTCTTTATGAGCTTGTGACACTATTGAGAGACAAAGACTGGGCCGTACATAAGGCAGATACTGGTCTTGTACCTTCTTGAAGAGCTGATTGTCGCGTATGAGGGTATCTTTGGATAGCTTGGACAAGGCCAGTTGTACTTCTTCTGTCTCACTTTCCCAAGAAGAAGGGTATCCAATTGGTTTGTACAACCGGTCAGCCTCCACAGGATGTAAAGCAAGAATGGGCGTTCTGGAGAGCCCATCAGCGTTCTGATGTTGAATCCCAGGGCAATGGAGCACCATGAAGCTGTATCCCTGCAGACGTAGAGCCCATCTAGCTAGGCGCCCTTCAGGTTCCTTAAGCTGCTATAACCACTTAAGAGAAGCGTGGTCAGTGACAACTGTGAAGTGGGTGCCGTATATGTAGTGACAAAACTGCTTGACTGCATGCAACACGGCAAGGCACTCCTTCTCTGTGACACTATAGTTCTTCTCATGCTTGTTTAGCATATGGGAAGTGTAAGCCACAGAATGATCTACACCCTTGTTGTCCAGTTGGGCTAGAATAGCTCCAATAGCAAGATTGCTAGCATCAGTGTATAGGATGAACTCCTTATCATAGTCGGGATACACGAGGATTGGCGCCTCTTTGAGTTTTTGCTTAAGGGTCTCAAAGGCTTGCTGTTGACTGGCGGTCCATTCAAAAGGAACATTACATAATAGCTGGACTAAAGGTTTACTAGTATTGGCAAAGTCAGGGATAAACTGTCTGTAGTAGCCCATCATCCCCAGGAAGACTTGTACTTCTCACAAGTTGGTGGGTGGAAGCATTTTGTCAATGGCTTCAACCTTCTTAGTCATTGGGCAAATCCCTGTCTGGGTTACCTCATGGCCCAAGGATTCAAGACGTTCTTTGAAGAAGGCGCACTTGGAAGGTTTCAGTTTGAGGCCAGCTTCTCAAATCTTTATGAACACCTCTTTGAGATGAGCCAGGTGATTGGTAAAGGTAGTGCTGAAAACTGTTGTATCATCCAAGTATACTAGGACGCACGACAACTTCAAGTCGCAAAGGATGGAGTCCATGGCCCTTTGGAAGGTGGCTGGGGCGTTGCAAAGTCCCTGTGGCATGCAAGTAGGCTCGAAAAGCCCTTCAGAAGTAATGAGTGTGGCTTTCTGACAATCCTTGGGTGATAGGTCAACTTGCTAATATCCAGACACCAGATTCATTGCAGAGAAGAACTTAGAGCCTCCAAGGCGTCAGAGAGCATCATCAATACGTGGCAAGGGGTACAAGTCCTTCTTGATCAAAGAGTTCAATCAGCAATAGTCCATCACAATACAATGACCCCCGTCCTTCTTCTTTAAGATGAGTAGCGGAGATGCCCAAGGACTTTGGGAGGGTGCCAGCAGCCCAGTGTCTAACAGTTGTTTGAGCTCTTTAGATACTGTGGCGTCTTCTACACAACTGCAGCAATATGGTTTAGCACAGAAGGGGGGCGTTGCCAGTGTCAATCTGATGGATAACACCTTTGGCTAACCCATAATTGGTACTGTCCTTAGCAAAGATATCAGAAAATTAGTCTAGTAAATCTAGCACCTCTTTCTATTGAACCGAGGACAGTTGTGGGAAGTCTTGTGCAGTGAACAAATATAGGACTTGCGGCTCATCCTCTGGTAGGTTAAAATCTTGAAACGTGCCAAAGGGATGAAGAGACAGGACGTCAGGAGTGCTCAACAACTTGCCATATCCAACAACCTGCCCCCTAGATACGGTCATGGGGATTGCAGTTAGGTTGGCTATCAACAACTGAACAGGGTCTTTATGAGAGACATCTAGGATTCTAGGACAGAGGTAAGGTTTGTTGTGTCCTAATGAGGGGGGAGAGTACAACTCCAAAAAGGTGCGTTCAGGTAGTTCATAGGATATCTGGGAGTCTAGGATAGCCTGGGAGCCAGGGGAAATGGTGACAGAAGATGTGGCTAGGAGAGGGATCCCTTCATACGCAGGGCAAGCCATGGGTGGACACTTCATGTTTGAGGAGTGGGTGCAATACTTGAGGTTGAAAACCCCAGTGGGATATTCCAAGGCATAAGCCTTGAGGCATTTCCCAGGAACTTTAACTGGCTCTTCAAAGATCAAGGGGACTTCATAGCCTAGGATAGAGAGGTAGCCATCTTTAAAGTTGACTATCCCATTATATTCTCTAAGGAACTGGGTGCCAACTAGGAGATTGTAGCTCTCATTTTCCAAGACAACTGCTGGCGCAGCTAGAAGAAGTTTGCCAAACCACATGGATAGAGAAGAGTACGCCCCTATGGCTTGGGTCGTAGATAGCCCAGCTGTGCCATACAACTGGTGATAATTAAGGTCAGGGGCAAGTTTGAGTTTCTTCACAATCTTGGAGGAGACAACATTGACCGGTGAGCCAGTGTCTAGAATGGCCTTGATCTTCACTTTTTGAATGGATATCTCTACTTGAGTGGTAGTGCAACCAAAGGGGGGAAGGACATCCAGGATATCTTGAGCCTCTGCTAGTTCCTTATCCAACTTCTCAATCATACATCTTAAACTTGGGAACTTCTTATAAACAGTCTAGAGGGGGAGCAAAACAGATCCATTCTTGAAGACAGCATCAGCAACCTCAGCAGCTTCTTCTGACAACTCCACTAGCACAGGGGACCTCTTGGCCTGAGTGAGGTAAGGGAAAGAGACAATTTCTTTGGCTTCAGGCAAAGGCTTAGCAGTAGTTGTAGTCTTTCCTGAGCGTAACTTATAGGGGACTGTAATGGTTTTGGGAACAGCTAGAACAGAGTACCCATATGCATCAGCGTTGTCAGTATCAGAGTCATCCAGGTCAGAGTCATCAGAGATATTATGAAACAAGAGGAAGATAGGAGGAGCCTCATTATCAGCAGGCTTGGAGCCAGCCATAGAGGGAGGGATTGAAAGAGACTGGGAAGAATTGTCAACCAAGAGTGTCTCTGCCTCTAGGTTGACTGCTCTTTTCCCGCCTGTTCTTTTGGATCAGCTCCTCAACCCACGGGTTGGTGCAGACTCAAGAACAATGACCTATCTGACCACAGTTGTGGCAACCTTGGCGCCGAGGAGAATTTTGCAAGTTCATGGTAAGAATGCAAGGACCACAGGAAGATGAACCAGAGTTAGAAGCAGCTTGACCTTCCCTAACAACTGCGCCAGAGTGACTAAGGTGCATATCCTGCAACAACGTCTTTATGCTCTTCATGGAAGAAATCATAGCCTTATGGGCTTTGAAGTAAAGGCACAGAAGTTGGTTAACCTTGAGGGCTTGAGCGCAAGCTGTGTAGGCTTCATGGGCTGTCAACTGTCTGCTTGTGATCAGCTGCTGTCCTTCCATGTAGAATCTGTCTGCAACATTGGCCAGTGTCTCTTTAGGCTTGAAAGCAATATGCATGAAGGTATCCTTCTTTACTTCCAGGCTAAGGTCACCACCAAACTCATTAATCAGAAGCTACTTCATATCTTCCCACGTCTCAATGAAGGGTAGTTCTGGCATAACTACCTCTTGGCAGGTCAGGTGTAGACAGGTCAGAATGTGTTTCTTCTTGACTTCATCTGAGGCTCTTCTAATGGCAGTTCCATAGATAGTTAGGAAAGCTGCAATGGTTGAGGTTTTAGGATCTAAGACTTGCTTAAAAGTGGGTTTGAAGTGAGTTTTGGGAGTTGGGCCACCATTGTTGCTATTGAGTACGTTTATACGTGGGGAAAACTCTGCCTCAGATTCTGAGAGAGTCTGCCTAGCCCATAGCTGGCAAACACTTTCTTCCAGGGTGGTAAGAGTCTCAACAGCGCGGGCCCCAGTATTGACAGCTTGAGTGGTCTGTTGTGCAGTAGTATCTAAGCGTTGACCTTGGGTGGTCACTATTGTGGAGAGCTCAGCCAGCCGCAAAGTAAGGGATGGCCCCACTGAGAGGCAAGGGGTGAATCTATCATTCACAGATTTGATCATGTCATTCATCTCTTTTACGTCCCTATCCAGCTCAGTGTGGTCCCGCTTCAATTGATCCACCTTGTTAGCTAGGGCAATTAATTCCCTAGCGCATTGGATTCAAGGTGCTCCAGATAAACCAGGGCAGCAATCATCTTCATCAACAACCCCAACTGGACTAGCAGCAGTTGCCATCATTTCACGTAGGGCGGCAAGTTCTTGCTGTAGCTCCACAAATTGGGTAGTCAGTTCAAGAACCTGGGGGTCAGGTTGAGGTGCCTCAGCAGGACGCCCCTGACTGCGAGTAGCCATACATAGTTCTCAAATGGCATCCCATATTCTCTGCTCCCTATCCATCAAGTCATCAGAAGGGGGAGAGGGCAGAACATCTGGCTTGGGTGTAGATAGTTCATTTACTTGACTCTGGAGTTTGGCTATGGTAGCAGCAGTGGCAGCTCTCTCTTGCTCAAAGGCAGTACTGAGTTCATTAAGGCTGCTAGCAGCAAAGTCCGCTACCTGCTGTAGCTGCTCAAAGGAATATGTACTGAAGGTATTGAGCTGTTGCACTAGTTGCTCAAAGTCAGTGAGATAAGCGTTTAAGGTGGAATTCACCTGAGCTTGCCAGGGTTGTTCTAGCTGGTGAAACTTGTGTAGACGCTCTCTCACGTATTTGGGGTTAGACTGGCACATTTGTTCAATAGAATTAACCAAACAGGTCTGGGAGGTGACAGAGTTGCGTTGATTGTCAGATACCAATGAAAACAGGGAATGAATCCACTGTTAATAGGCAGCAAACTGGTGCCAGTGATGAGTAACTGCAGCTTGGAGAGACAAGATTTCTTGGACGTGAAGCCCCGACACCATTTGATGGTGGGTCAAGGCAGGCTGTACAAAGGACAATAGTAAGTGCTCAGCAGAGCCAGCTGCTGAAAGGAGATGCTGTGGAAATTGTGGAGCCACAATTAATTTGTAGTATTCAGATTGACTGAACTGTAACTGAAGGCAAGGGATGGCTCCTTCACAGGCTATCCCAAGGGCTACTGACATGATTGTTCCAAGTCAGGGGTACCCATGGGGTAAGCAACTAGGCAGGGACCATTCCCAAGGTTCAGTATAGTGGGGGTAATAGGCTGGTTGGCAATATCTTCCTCAATAGGAGGACTGGTTATTTCAGGTGAAGTTGACTCTTGTATAGGCGGATGCAAAGGACCTGAAAATGTGGATGTGAAAGGGATAACCAAGGAGCTTACAGCCCCTGTAGTAAGCACCATTTTGTCTTGTTCTGAGGCGCGGCACAGACACACAACGGGAAATCCTAACCTTAGGATTGGATTTGTACTAAGTCTTGGTTAGATGAAAGGGAAGGCAAATGTGTTTACCTTGTGGCCCTGGAAGAATATCTCTACTAGTTGTGGCTAGAGAGAGGCGCAGAAGTACAGAAGACACAAAGACAAAAATGTGAATAGAACTTAAATTTTATTGGGTATAAAGATTGGGAATATATACTGTGTAGCTTTATCACAAAACAGTACATGGACAGAAGAATCACTTGCCACCAGCATTAGTGGGGCAAGTGAGTTGCACAGAATCAAGAAACCAAAAATTGATCTTCCTGATTCAGTCATCAACTCATTTTGAGAGGCAAAAACAAAAGCAAGCAATTTGTCCTCAAAATGGCCCACCAAAGGCAAAATAAAAACATGGTGAATAGTGGTATTCATGACAATAGACACCAGCCAATCAGAGGTGATGCTAGAAATTATTGGGAATCCTTCCAACCCATTGTATTTTCCCTTGCAAAAATTCTCTTCTGGCCAATCAGACCCATCACCTGGGTCAGATGACCTTTGAATTCAAACTTTATCCTTAAAGCAAGACAGGGGACTTTCAGTTCCCTGCTTGCTCATTATTATCAAATAAAATTTTGGCTTTTGCAAATACAAATTTTCAGAATTTTGGGTCTCTTTTGTGGCCCTTTATTTCTTTATAATTGTTAGTAGAAGTTTTGACTGTCTCTGACCTTATACGTTGTCCCCCAGCTTTTGGCTTCCCTTTTGAAGTTCCTATAATTAAAATTAGTATCAATATTAGGGCTTGCCAATTTTGCTTTCAAAATTTAAGATAAGACTTTAAAGTTAGTATTGATAACTCTATAAATATTTACTTTAAGTTCAAAAAATTTAAGTTTTTGCTCTGCCTTTGCTCCAAGCTTCAGTTTTGCGCCTTAAAGGTCCCCCTTTTATTCTGTCCATATGAAGCTGGGTTCAAAGCCCACTTTGTTTTTTGATTCCAAAAAATACCACTGGTTTGCCTGGTCTCTACTTGTGTTTCTTTTTGCCTCACCAAAAAAAACCTCACATTTTCCCAGTGCCTTCATAAATGTTGCTTCCTCTACTAAAATTTGTGGCCTTTATCTTGACTCCTGTGCTGATGATGAACTGATCCATCTCCCCAGATCTCTGGAGTTTTTTGTCTTTTTCAGCTTTCTATGTGGAAGAAGACACCACTCATCTTCTGCACTTGCTCAAGGATCTCCCCGGCTGAGCCCAAGACCTGGTTGCTACAGGTATAAGCCTGGTCAAAAGTCTCACCTGTGATGAACTTGTGTTTTTCCCCCTAATTCTGATCATGTAGCCCTCTTGAAAGCAGGTGTTCTTGTGGTTCCCCCACCCTTGGAGTCTGAATCCTCTTCCCCAAGACAAATTCATCCCCCTTGAGCTCATCCCCAGGCACACTTCTTGGCTGCTTGGCAGGATATTTTTGATAAATTTTAGACTCATACTTTTCCCAGTTGTTCCCTGAGTCCTCTCTCTGGATGCCTGTACAAGTGGTCATTTTAGTTCTGCACTGGATGGTATCCTGGTGGGTCTTTCCCCCAGGATGGGAGCCAAACTTAGTTAGTTTAGCTCTCCTCTCTCACAGTCCCAACTGGTAGTTCATCAACATCTCAGAGAAAAGTGTGTGGGAAACAACTATTCTTTGAGTTGAAGCCATAATTAAAGAGGTTTGCAGTCATATTGTTTTTGTGAGAACAGGAAGAGAGTAAATTTAGAGCATGCTAAAGCTGAATTGGGTCACAATGCTGCAGCTTAATGTCATCAGCAAAAAACAGGCTGAAATACTAGCCAAGCTTTTCATGAGAAAACAACTCTTCAGCTGCCAGGTAACTGGGTTTGTAAGCACATGAAAGAGAAATGGCAAAGAAATAGAGCTCTAGAACAACTCACATTCTTTTAGAATTACCAGAGTGAGAAAGCTGTTAATAACTATCTTAATTTCATCATTCTTGAATAGTAAGATAATAAGAGAGATAATGCCTGAGAGAGAACCACAATCAGTTAAGGTCTGCAGAACTAGACATATTGAGACAGTGTAATAGGCAGCTTTAAAGTAATAAAAACTTGATGTAAGTTGTTGCAAAGAGTAGTCTCATGACTATAAATGACATGGCTTTGGGTCAAGAAGTCTCTTCTAAAACCAGCTTGTATGAGGCTAAACTTGTGTACCTGCTGCATAAAGAAGCTGTTATCATAAGCAGTCAGAAGACTTTTCTAAAAAAACTTGTCAAAACATCTCAGCTAGTACAATAGGGTAAAATGAATTGATATGCAATGAAGAAGACTTCTTAGAGATTGAGCACACAATTAAGATATTTTTATTGAGCAATTGTTAAGCCAGTCATGACACATATTTAAAAGAGCAGTGAAAAAACTGTGTCTATATCAGAAGATAGTAGAGCTTCAAGGATCCTTGTGTGCATAGAGTTGGTTATACATGGCACTGACTTTGAATAGCAGATGATATGCGTCTTGACATTAGCAGCAAAGAAATAGCTAAACAGATCAGCACAAGGCAAACTAACAGTAGTCATTAGGTGATCAGGGAGGCTGAAGAAGAAAGTATCAGGTTGGATAAACACTAAGATGAAGTAGGCAGCTGTGTCATCTTCAGGAGTGGTATCAGGACTGCGGGACTGAAGCATAGTCTGGGCAACATTTTTATTTGCATGCTTAAATAGCTTTACTGCTTTCAAAGAGTTAGTGCAGGAGCTAAGCTGAGTGTTGATCTTATCAGGAGACAGACAAACACGGCCAACCTAATAGACAACAAGTGCAGGAGCACAGCATGAGACAAGAGAGCAAAGCACAAGCTCATCAAACTCATTGACCATAGCTTGTTTGGTAGCAATTTTCATGAAGGAGGTAAAAGCCAAAGCATCTGTTAACATGGACGCCAGTGCAAGAACAATAGCTTCAAAGTGACCTCTAAGTAAAGCACAGGTGCAAGGCTACTCAAGACTCCTGATGTAGTGCCACAAGAGTCCAAAGTCAGGTATTGTGGTTGACATGGCAGGACCAGCCGCTTCAATGAAGATAATGGGATGATTAGTGTCAGCAAGAGCAACACCAGAGACAAAGTTGCAGTGTACAGGCATTCTTGCAAACACATGGTTAATTTTGGGGAGTTGTTGTCATCAGAGCGGACATGACAGAAGTTTTGGTTGGCGCAAAAGCCAGAAACAGCTCTGAATATTTCCAGAGGGTGCTGAAGTGCATCATTCCAGGAGGTGCCAAACTTGACATTGATGTCACCAAAGAGAAGATCTACGTCAGGGCAAGAATTAAGTGTAGCCTCAAAGACTTTTATAGGAGCGCTAGAAGGAATGTACGTGCCAACCACCTTGAGAGTGATTGTTTCAATGATGACAGTGTAGGTGGCCACACACACTTGAAATATGTTGGAGAAGAAGTGGTGGGAGAAGAAGGCAATACCTGCTTGATGATGGGTGCTGTGAGAATTGAGGAGCATGTTAAGAGGAAATAAAACCAAGCTCTCAACCACAATAAAATAACAGTTTTAGAATCAACCAAAAGGTTGTCACCAACAATTCCTGGGAGGCCAAATGAGAGGAAAAGGAATCAACCAAACACCAAAAGCAACAAAAAAACCAAATGATCAAATTAGACTAAAAAATTTCAAACTTTATTAGAGTAGAGAATAATGAAGCAAGGTCTTTTACAACTCTTGCATTCATTTAATGGATGATATAATATTGTGATGGTAGATTTAATATCACAAAACCAATTAACCAATGATATGTGCGGATATGAGTGCATTTCTTGAGTCAGAAAGATTTTGACAAATTTTTAATGAACATAATCAAAAGGAAAACCAAACCAACTAACATCAGAAAATTTGCTTTGAATGCAATTATCACTGCTTCCAGTTGTTCTTGCACACAATATTTAATTAGGGGTGTCTCTTGAATGAGTTAGGTGAGGAAATATTCAGAATAATTCCAAAATATTAATGAATGGGCTTTTCTTGGGCTTTTTCAGTAATCTTTTGGATGAATATTCAAACATAATTTGGTAGAAATTCCCAAGCATTTGGCAGGAATTGAATAAGAGGCCTAAAAGAGAGGTGTAACTTTAAAGATGCAGGTCTGAAGGATAACAATGATAGTATTAATGATAAAGTCAGGGTGGTTTTGCATCACAGCAAAGTCAATAAACCACGTCTTGGAAAGAAAGATTAGGTTATAAGAGTTGACATAAAGAGACATGAGCTGCTCAAGTTTGTCAGTCCTGAGTGTACATATGTTTAGGTAAATGGTGTGTAAAAAACTTTCTAACATTGAGTTAGAGAGAGTGCATTAGCAATAACCAAGAAACTAGCAGAAGAAGCATCCTACAAAGAGAGTGTGGGACCTGAAGCTGCAGGAGAAGGGTCAGTTACAGGAGCGGACTCAGCATCAGAGGTAGGAGCAGTCTCAGGCACAGAAGCAGACATAGTGGCTTTCTCTTGAGCCTGAGTGTTAAGAGAGATTTTTTCAGCATTAAAAGGCTCTTACTCCATAGCATCAGACATATACACAGAAAGATAGTTGTCAGCCAGATAATTCTCAAAGAATCACTTGACCAAGAAGACAGT
Source organism: Entomophthora muscae (assembly GCA_014839935.2). NCBI lineage: Eukaryota > Fungi > Entomophthoromycota > Entomophthoromycetes > Entomophthorales > Entomophthoraceae > Entomophthora > Entomophthora muscae. The sequence goes on from QTSX02005792.1 coordinate 208,866, forward strand.
ACCAGTTCAACAAATAATACTATAGATACAACCAATGTGAAAAGCTCAAAGGTTTTTTTAAGTGCAGGTGAGACAGCGGGATCAGCAGCCTTACAGGCTTTAAAGTTTTTCAACAGGCAAAACAAGATGTGGTTGATCTCAACAATATGTTTCTTGAAGTAAGAAACATAGTGAGGTGCAAGTAGAAATTCACATATGGAAGCACACACAAAAGAGATGTTGGTGATTTCAGTTGACCAGATGTCAAAGCCAATAGACAGAAGGGTTTTCTTAACCTTTGAGATGGTCTTACGCTGGATATCACTAACGTAAACAAGAGTAAGTTTGTCAGCAAGGGTAGGCCAACACTTACAGCCTATCAGAGCATTCAGGTGAAATATGACTTCCCAAACCCTTTCAGAAGCAGTATCACTTTATGCAACTTGGTATTCATGACTCATTTTAGGCGGATTAAAAGAGGAGCTAGATGTAGCTACAGGCACAGATCCAGATGCAGAGGCACCAAAGATGACGTCAGAGGAGGGTGAATTACCAATAAAAGCAGAAAACTCCCTGGTATTTATATGAACCTCAGGCTGAGGAGCAAAAGAAGGCTGGGCCACATCAGGCTGGGGAGCGGCAGATGCAAAAGTTTTAGGATGAAGTTCTGCAATAAGCCTATCTAACTTATTGCTAAGTGACTTGTTATTGGCACCAAGTTAGGCAACCAGTTTTTTAAGCTTGGCATTTTTCTTCATGAGGAAAGTTTCAAGGCTGAAGAGGACTTCAGCTTGAGGAGCAGAACAAGAAGTAGGTTGTTGGCAGAAAGTGCCAGTGGCATAACAAGAAGAGTTTGCAGGATTGTGCATGTTGGCACAAACACCTTGGACAGAAAAATAAGCACAAGGAGGCTCAGCATGAGAGAAAGCAGGACTAGAATTATTAAAGACTTGCTCATCATCTTTCATGAAGTCAGCTTTGTCAAACTCCTGAAATACAAGAGCGTCAACAGGGCAAGGTTTGGCATCAAACTCATCCCAATATTTCATGTTTGCTTTTTTAAAGATAAGCTTAGTGAGAAGAGCAGGCAAGTCCATAAAATCAGAGAGATCAACATGTGTGAAGCTTTGTGAGGCAGGTTGAGCAGTAGGCTTCTCAGGAGCAAGAGCGTAAGCAGCAGGTTGAGCATGAGCCTGTACATAAGCATAATAGCTGGCTGAGGCACAGGAGCGTGCTGTGCTACAGGCTGAGCAGCAGGGCAAGGACGTGATACACCAGCTTGGGGACAACTAGCACAAGAGCATGTGCAGTGCAAGAGTAAGAAGCTACTGGACAAACAGGTGTCACAGCACATGAGGCAGCAAGCTGTGAGTGAAGATGAGCAAAGTCAGCCTGGATGTCATAATCAGTGAAGGGATCAAGACCAGCACTATATATAATAATGTAGTGAAGTCAGTGTGGTATTTTTCTACAGAGCCTCTAAGGTTAAATCAGGGAAGTCCTTACCAGAAGACTTTGTGGACTGTGAGAGAGAGGTGCTAACTAATAGTACTTATGAAAGGAGGTAGACAGGGGGTCTGTCTTGTATACCTGATAGAAGAATGAAAAATAGAGGCAGGAGGATGTGTTCTGTCAGGGAACACAAATAGATTATAGCACTTACTGCAGTACAACACTATCTTAGCAATACAGTAATCTATATATGTGAAGATATTGGGTAGAGCATCTATAGTACATATCACAGTATAGATAACTCATAACAATAATGGTATTCTATAAAATAAGTTATGAGGAAACAGACAGAGATGTCTGAAACTTGCTTTTTTTATCAGAAGAATGTGAGCTGGCAGGTATACACCAGGGTTTCTTAAGTTTACAATAGAAGAAAAAAGGGATATCACTTGTGATTGGGCCTGGGACATTAGCCTGGTAGGGGCACTAGTATAGCAGGGGGACATTCCTGTTACCTTTGGTCTCTGCAACAGAAATAGCAAGAGGTTTCATAGGAAAACCTGGTTAAATGACACTATATAAACAGTAATAATATCCAGCCAAGAGAAAACCGCAATATATTTTAAAAAATATAGATAAAAGTAGATCAAAGTGGGTCTTGTTTATTGTGAATGAGAGCTTGTATATATACTATTATGTACTTTGATGAAAGCAGGGAATCAGCCTAAGGGAAATAAATTGATAGTTTCAGAGTAGAGAATATAATAATACCAGAGCATTGATAATTTATGATCAAGAGTATCAGGCACACATAGCATTTTCAGCATAAGAAAATTCAGAGGTTTCAAAAGGTTCAATTATCAGATGAGAGGGTTTTATCATCAGACTAGAGGATCTAATACCTGTGAACATTAGGTAGTGCACCTTGGTTATTGCACATAAGAAAGTGTACTGTGAACAGTGCACCTTTGATAGTGCACATAGATGTTTTGCCTTAGAGTGCTATTTTCTAACACATAGCCAGAAAACAGAGCCTTTTTTACAGAGCAGAAGACCAGAATAGCTTAATTGGGATTTGCAGAAGCCTATCACTTGCTTGTGACTAGACAAGCCAACTTTGTAGACATCAAAGCAACCACATACAGAACAACATCAGAACTGAAAAATATGACTGCGCTTTAAGTAGTAGCAGATGCGTTCACAGTCTTTAAAGGTGTAGTTGTGATTGACATTAAATGTCTCAAAGCTTAGTCAAAAATTTGCCTCTTCCTCTATTTGGCTGATGAAAAAATGATTTTCAACTAAAAGCTTATATATCTGTCTGAAGGTAGAATCCAAATCAGTAAGTGTTTATAAAGTATCAAGAATTAGCAAGGTTAGATCAAAAATTGAAAGGCAAATTTAAAAGTTGATTTTGTATAAAAAATTAACTATGATATCACAATCTAATACTATGACGTCACAAACACTAATTATGACTTCACAAAGCCAGGTTAGGGTGTAGGTTAGGGTTAAGACTTATAACTATCAACTAAGCTGTGACTTCTTTAAAAAAGTGTTGCTAAGAAGAAAGAAAGATTATGAAGAGATGATTTTTAACTGTATGTTTAAATACCTGAATGAGAGTAAGATCCAAATCAGTATGAGTTGATAGAGGAATTGAAATCAAAAATTCAAAATGAAATTTGATTTGAATTAATTATGATGTCAGAAACAATAACTATGATGTCCTGGCCTGAGTTGCCTCCTGAAGAGCCTTCAGTCAAAGAAAAGAATTAAACCTGAGACTCAGTAGATGGCAGAACTATATTCATCACATAGTTGACATCAGTGGCCCATGGATGCCACACTTTCATGTGAGAGATCACTTGCTTAGCAAGCCACAGCATGGTTATATAGGCAAACCCAAGCTTGCTGTAATTGTAGAATAAGATGAAATTGACAAAAAAGTTTCCCTATGAGTTTTCTCATAGGCTAGTGTGACATAACAAGTTGGCAAAGCAGAAAAACATCTGAAAAGAAGAGATATGACACAGGACTCTTTAGAAAGAGATGTCAACAGAAAAGAAATTATCAACTTTCATCTTTTTACTACTGATAAGTTTGTTATCAGTTTGGCAGTGCATCTTGGTTGACTGGTTAGTCACAGGCCATTATTTTTCTGACACAACATTATCTGGTTGGTTGCTCAGGAGTGACAACATGCTATTTTAGGTCCGGGCACTTAGGTTAAAGCTTCTGGTCTTTCAGAGAGCTTTAGAGACTTTATTTACCTCAATTTCTGAGAGCTTTGGAAAATGAGAAGGGTTTTTGAAGGTAAAGCTACTTTTATAGGTGCTTTCAGGTTCAAGAGTTTACAGGACATTGTTTTAGCTTTTGAAACATAAGTTATTAAGCCCTTTTTTAACCCAATTGCACAATTACAAATTTGAATTTTTATGACCCCCTTCTTTTGAGCTTCTTGTCAGGTTTATTCTAGTTTCTGATAAATAATGTCAGAAACTAGGTTAAAATAATAAGTTATGGTGCAATAACTAAAGACTATCAACTAAGCTTAACTAATAAAAGTGATTAGAGAAAAGAAAAATGAAGACAAATGACTCAAGTGAATGCTTATATACCTGAAAAAAGTCATATCCGAATCAAAAAAGTGGATTTAAAAATCAGAAATCAGTTAATTTGGATTGAAAATTGAAAAAAACTAAAATCTAAATCAAAAATTGGATTTTTAAGTTGAACTAATTATGCCAATTAATATATATAAAAGTGAGTCTGTCTGTCTGTCTGTAATGTCACCTCGAGTGGGCTCAAGCCGTAAGGGATTTGACTGAATTGATTTTTAGTTAAATTTGATTTTAAAAGTTGATTGTTAAGCCAAAAGCTCAATTTGGCTCATCCTTACATTCAATCCCTTACATGCATCTTTGAGAGTACACGGATTGAATTTAGTGGAGTGTAGTCTAATCATGTTGAACTGAAATATAAGCCAACCAAACTTTAATAAATTTGTTTTTGATTACGTGCATTTTAAATCAGCTGCTAACCCTATTCAATCATATCAAAGTGGCTTATCTTTCTAGATTACCCGACTCTAGAATGGGTGGATTAAAACTGGAAGAGAAGCAGCAATTGTTTTAGATTGTTTTATATGATTGGATGGTTATGCTCTATGTTGAGGATTGAATCGATAACGAAAAGAGAGCTTGGTCAATTTAAAGTGATACAGTTTAAATTATAAATATTAGTTTAAAGAAGGAGATGGTTGGCTTGGACATTTCGAAATTCTCATCATTCAAGTGAAATAACAGAATATTCCAATTGGATGCATCACCTGATCCAAGTGGCTGCATATTGTTCAGAGTAAACCTTGCTTGACACAGCTTCATCCCAAAAGAACATCAGTGTAATAAATAAACTATGATTGTATTATGTTTCCATATAATGATTTTCATGATATTTTGAGGACGTAGATCAATTTCTCATATGATTCTGATCAAAATGGTACCAAACATGATAACTCTGGCTGCTCTAGATGCTGAGATATATAGTTAAGTGCTGGAATCGGGTTCGCGTCATAATCAAAGGCTCGGACTTGATTTGATATTATCTAAATTTACTTTTAATACACACTAAAAAACTAAAATCAATGTATCTCAGTGAATACTAAGCCGATTTTGATGTCCAATAGCTTATTTAAAAGCTGCAGATCAGCTCTACATTTTTAAAGACATTAAAAATTTATTACTAAATTTTAAAATAATTAGTTTAGCCTTACTAAACTTAATAGTGATACTATACTTATTTAGGTTTAGTTTTTATTTATACTTGGAGCATACAATTTTAATTTTAAATTTAAATAAATATAATTGAAATTACTTTTTAATAAAGCAATCAAATAAAATTTTAATTAAATATGCAATAAGTAATACAAGCCTAAAAAGATAATAAAATAAATCTAATTGATTTATTAAATTCAACTTTAATTCTGTCCTTGGACGGGGCAACCACCTAGTATAAACTAATACTATAATTTCAGAAACAGTTCTATGATGTCAGAAACCAGGTTAGAATTAAGTCAGTATAGGGTTAAGTTGCTTTAAAATATTTTACCCACTTAAATTTTTTTATATTCACCACATAACGTCTAACAGTACCAGTTACCAAATCAAATAGCCACTCTATTACAACAACCTTCTAAACCCCATAAACAATCTACCTATGACCAAATATCCCTATATTTTAACTATCCCAGACCAGAAAATATACATTAGCTGCTTTTAAACCCAACCACTTCTTATTATCATAGTTTGAAAGCTCAACTGCATGCTTTGTTTGAACTATTCATAACTATAAGCAAGCTGTTCCAGGGCAGGCAAGTTCCTAGGTCAAAGTTTTTAAGGTTGAAAGTGCAAAAATTGAAACACTATGTAGGGTGCAAAAATCAAAAATATCAAAGATCAAAGTGTGAAAATTGATTTTCTAGAGGTTAACTTTGAAGCAGAATAAAATACAGTTTATAATATACTGTAAATTCAGAACCTGAACATAAAAATGCAGGATTGTCAAATCCTTGATCCAAATTTTGAATCACTTTTGCGGGCAACTCAGCTGAGTGAAAAATAAAATATTTAATAAAATCAACCATTTATTTTGATTTTTTTGGTTTATTTAAATTGGCAAATTTTGAATCTCTTGAGCAGATAACTCAACTAACAAAAGACAAAACCCAACACACAAATGCGGGATACATGAATCAGAAATGCGGGATTATTATGTACAATATGTGATTTCCTGTATTTCAAACAAATCATAGACATCATGTGAAAATTAACAAATCTGAAATTGCGGGATTGTCAAATTCAAGAACCAAGTTTCAAATCAAAATTGTGATGAATTTGAAATAAATATAATTTATGGGTGTCTCAAAAAGGATGTTAAAGGATCTAGAGTGAATTTGTGCTAATTCTTTTAGGAAGCACAGGCATTTTCAAAATTCACCCTATTCTATTTTAGGATGGCCAAAATTTAGAGCGTAACATTCACAAAATTGACATATTTAACAATAAAATTGACTAAAATATACATTTATCTTCTTGAGTTTAAAATTTTAATAAATTTTTATTATGTCTTCTTCCAACACCAACCAAGTCAACAAGCTGTTCCCTGGCCTTGACAAAATCATGCAGGGCTACACTGGGTCTCTTAACGGTGAAGCCTCTGTCTATGGCCACTCCCAACCTGCAGGCCCCTCTGCAAGCACTACCCAGGAGTGTATTCTTTCTCCTGCATCCTCAAGCATGACCCTGTTTGCCCATCATGCACAGGCAGCTGCTAACCAAAATCCCTTATCAGTGATGGCATCCAGAACCAGCTATTTGAGCCATGGGGTCACCCAGAGAGCCCAGAACCCCAAAACAGCCAATCAGATGGCATTGACCAGTTCCCAAGATGGACATGTCCCTCCCCCAGCCAATCAGCCTGCAAGACGCAGAAAAAAATTGATCACTCTGAACATTGTTCTTGAAATGGTTGAAAAGCAAGGGAAGCTTATGTCCATCGGGGAAATTGCGGCCGCAATGGGTTTTGCAAAGTCCACTGTGGCTGTAACCCTGCGAGCCCACGCCAACTGTGGCCCCTCACCAAGAAGACCCAAACTGGTGCCTGTACCTCAATCAAAGGTGATACAGATCATCCCCTTATGATGGCCATTATGAAATGTGACCCGCGGATGCCTCTGGTCCAGGTACGTCTCCAGTTGGGACTCCACAGCATCTTCACCAACAAAAGAATGGTAAATTCATGGATGCACGGAGTTGTGGTTGCTGCTAGAATCTTGTTCAGTCAAGTTCTCAGTGGCCCCATTTTGGTGAATACCAACCCCTACAATTCAACAATTATTAATTTTATCAGAGAAAGGGCAATGAGGGCCCGTAATGATGTAATATTCCTGTTGTATGCTAAGATCTCGGCCAGTATCCAAGACTTTGGGAGAAGCGCATCCAATCTGACGTGTACAAGTGCGGCCCAATCTTGTATCAGTTTGTCGGTGTTTTATTGGCAGTTTCCCCATTGGGCGTCAATTATTACTCGGCAATATCAAACACCGCAGATGGGTATGCCTACCAGACAGAGCTCAAGGACATGCTGGAGGAGTGGGCCGCCCAAAACGCCGTGCACACAGTTGTACTGAGTGCAGAGATAGAGCAGCAGGAATGGGATACCCAAGAAATCAGGGCTGCAGGGCATACCTGCTGGTCTTACCCCATCAACTACGCCAACATGCACCTTGCAGATGTATGTCTTTACAATTTTGGTTCTGCTCACAGGCGCTTAAAGCCTGCCACCTACAATGAACTATGCACCCAAATTGATATGGGCTATGAGCTTTTCTCTTCCACGTTTGCCCAGGACTTATTTGATCTCATCATCTTCTATGAAAGTGATAGTGATAAGTCCAGAAAGAACCCCCGCCTTCCCCCACACCACTCCATCTGTCTTGTCAAGCCCGCATATGTGATGGAAGATGAATTTGAGCAATTGAAAGCAATCAGCTCTTGCTTCCCCTTCCCAGTTAACAAACCCTGCCTCACCAACCCCTCATCAAGATCAAGCCACCCGCCTTCCAACCATGACTCCCAAACAACCACCCATTCCCTCCCCACCATCTTTGATGCTGTCCCTTTCATAGGCACAGATGAAGGCAATGTTCATTCTGCACATTTCCTCCCCTTCCCGTCCTTTGATTAGTAAATAAATCTTTTCTAGGTGACTACTATTAAAATTAATTTTTTCTTTCAGTTCATAATTAATAATATATTTTTTACATTGTGATAAGTTTCTGTGTGTAAAGATGTTGTACATTTGATGTTGTAGCATATACTTATTTCCAAGGATATTTTCATCATCATCATCATTAATAAATTGAAGACAATAAACGTAAATATTGCATTAGAATATTGCAATTGGACGTCAACTATTGATATTTTGATATTATGTGCATAACTCAATGTATTTAGTTTAATAAAATACATTGTAAACTTGGCATTTTTTCATTGTAATTTATCAAAATGGATTGTGTTTATATTAGACAGCCATTAACGCTTAGTACAAATATTAATAATTAGTGCATTTTACAGCCTGTATATTTACCTATTGTTAATAATTCTGTAAACTTTTCAGTCAGATTTTGTGAGGTAATAATAATGTAATGTGTTAATAGAATACTGTTTATTGTCATTAATTGGCTGATTTTCTTTGATGTGATGATTGTGCATTTTTTGATATTTACACACTGGTATCCAATTGGTTGGCTTCATATCCAATTGCACAGGCAATAGGAAAACAAGCCGCCACCCCAAGACTGGATGTGGTCGGGGTGGCGGCTTGTTTTCCTATTGCCTTTGCAATTGGATGTGAAAACAACCAATTGAATACTAGTGTGTAAACATCAGAAAATGCACAATCACCACATCAAAGAAAATCAGCCAATTAATGACAATTAACAGTATTCTATTAACACATTACATTATTATTACCTCGCAAAATCTGACTGAAAAGTTTACAGAATTATTAACAATAGGTAAATATGCAGGCTGTAAAATGCATATATTATTAATATTTATACTAAGTGTTAATGGCTCTAATATAATGTGTTAATAGAATACTGTTTATTGTCATTAATTGGCTGATTTTCTTTGATGTGGTGATTGTGCATTTTCTGATGTTTACACACTAGTATTCAATTGGTTGTTTTCACATCCAATCACACAGGCAATAGGAAAACAAGCCGCCACCCCAAGACTGTATGTGGTCGGGGTGGCGGCTTGTTTTCCTATTGCCTTTGCAATTGGATGTGAAAACAACCAATTGAATACTAGTGTGTAAACATCAGAAAATGCACAATTGCCACATCAAAGAAAATCAGCCAATTAATGACAATAAACAGTATTCTATTAACACATTACATTATTATTACCTTGCAAAATCTGACTGAAAAGTTTACAGAATTATTACCAATAGGTAAATATACAGGCTGTAAAATGCACTAATTATTAATATTTGTACTAAGCGTTAATGGCTCTGTAATATAAACACAGTCAATTTAAATAAATTAAAATGAAAAGGCCTCATTTACAATGAATTTTATTAAATAAAACGCATTGAGTTATGCACATAATATCAAAATATCAATAATTGACGTCTAATTGCAATATTCTAATGCAATATTTACGTTTATTGTCTTCAATTCATTAATGATGATGATGAAAATATGTATGTGTCAAAGATAGTAGTATAAAAGCCAGTTTTTTGATGGAATTCAAACAAAATGTCATCAATCTATAACTTAATCAACAAGTTAGAAGCTCACCTGCAAAAGGTTGTTGAAATTGAGAAAAACATCAGAGAAATAGTGACAGGAAAGCTAGGGGACAAGGGCCAGCCACTGATCCAGCCAAAAGAAGATGCTCTGAACAAATTGGGAAATATTATAGATGAAAGAAATAAAGAAAAATTAATTAATCTACAGGGAACTATTTTATCAAGTCTAAAGTTCAACAACACAGGATACAATTTGTGGGAGTTCTGGCAGGGGGCCAAAGAAAACAATGAGAAGATCAGACTAATAGAAGAAATATAAATTCAAAAGGAAATCAACACCAATGAAGAGGAAAACAATCAAATGAAAACAGATGAAAACAAAACACAATCAAGAAGCAGAAGCACTTCAATAAATACAGAAGCTTTTTCAAATGAAACACAAGAAGAAGCACAAGTTGCAAGAAGAATAAGAAAAATTAAGCCCAATAAGAGCACTGAAGAGCATCCAACGCTCATGAAGTTTGCCAATATGGCGCCTGTGGCTGAGGGGGCCACAGGGGAAACAATCAGTAAGTCTTTTTATATTTTACTTATATTTATTTTTAGTCATCACCAGAAATGGGGATGAGGTTGCGGAAGTGGCGGCTTTTACACCAAGTTGGTTTTATGGGGGCTACCAGTCTCTGGTGGCCCCTATAAAACAAATAAATAAAAATCAAATAAATAAAATAGTTCAGCAGAATATGAATATGTTTTTTAATAGTGAAGCTCAAATCAGGGAATATCAACCACCTGCGGGGTGCTTGCCATGGATAAGAGAAGCCTACAAATTAGGATCAACAATCAAAATAAAAGAAATGAATGAAATTTGCGGGGATTTGAAACTGAACTTCAATGAATACATATATGAAAGCGTTCAAAGGTTCCCATTCTCAAATATCAACGAATACAAAAAAAGTTTAATAAAAACCAATTTTCAAATAGGAAATGAATATCTGAAATCAGCAATTTTTAATGAAATTTTTAAGGCTCTATCAAATAAAGTCGGGGATGCAGTCCCGTGAATAGTTTTAAACCTTTAATGATATTGTTTGCTGAGGCCTGGGGGGCAGATTCAAGTCGGGCACCCCCGGTACCCTCTTTAAGTTCAACCAAACGTCCTATATCAATAGGTTAATACAAACGTTCAAAAAACTGTGCATGTTCTTGGAAAAATATACCTTGCAAAGGATCCACGTCACAGTGTACCTGGGAATCCTGCTCTATTGCATACTGAAAGCCAACATGAAAAAATTAGAAGATGTACCTATACAGATTGACATATGCCGCGTAGCCCTTGGCAGACAGAAAACACCACAGGGATACAGGACAGTTAAGCACATCCTCTATGATTCATTTGCATTGGCAACACTATACGGGTACTATGTGCCCCCCCAAAAACCTGCTAATTGATTTCCTCACCCGTCTGCCTTTTATAAGACGTTTGGCCACCACTGGGGTGCTGAGCGCCACTCCCCTAGCAATCAGCGCCAGAGTCATCCACCACATACAGAAGAGTATGTGGTCCCAATTGGACGCACTAGCAGAAAATTTGATTTTGGGGTATAATTCCCCTGAATAATCACATTCTCCTTGCAATTTGCATTCCCCTAATAAATCATTTTCCCTTGCAAAAAAACTTTTTTATTTTTTATTTATTTTTAAATATTAAAATTTAAATATTAATATTTTAATACTAAATACTTCACTATTTTAAAATTTTACTTGTAAAATTTTAATAGTAAAATATTTAATATTAAAATATTTACTGTTAACATTTTACTATTAAAAATATTTAATATTTTAATATTGAATAAATCATGATTAAATAAAAAATTGGTGTATTTTGAATATTTAACCTTTACTATTAAACTTTTAAGATTTTTAATTATATTTTTATTTTAAAATTTTATTTTTTATTTTAATTTTTAGTAGGTAAATTATAGTATTAATATATCTAAATATATTACAAGATAATAGTTAAAGTTGCAACCATGTTGAATATTTAAAAATAAGTTAAAAATGTTTTTATTTATTATTTATTATCTTGTCGAGGTTGGGTCCATTTATCACAAAGATAAACATGGAGAATTGAATTTATCTGCATCATGCGGCTTGCTCCACTTATGTTCCAAACGCGTGATTGTTTAGAACTCAAATTACCTTTCCCTTGTAATAGGATTTGATAAACATATTTGATATACTTGAACTGCATCCTAAGTACAAATTAGTAAGGAATACATAAAAATCATTGGTTGCCGTGTCGTGTAGCTACAGTGGCACTGAAATACCAAGGAGCAGATGATGACATGTAAGGTCCAATTTGTGGCTTAGAAAAGTCAAAGTATCAAAATGATTCATAATTATTTAAATAAACTATTTTTTTTCTATCTTTTTTTATTATTTATTTATTTGTTACCGCAAAAGCCAATAATATTCAGTGCATCATATAAAAATAAATCTCTCTTATCTAGTATAATTAATTTTACTTACCTTTTCTAGTATTCTTAAATGTCTATAATACAATCAAACATCACATTATTATATATAAACAATAATTTGAGTCCTAATAAAAACAAAATAAATAAAAATAAAAACAAATAAAACCAGGGCACCCATTTATCTGATTGGCTTGGAGGCCAGGGCTTTGGGGAGGAAGGATTCCGAGTGCTTGTAAAAAGCCGCCACCACATCAGGTGGCATTGCAAATGGCTGACCTCAAGAATATTGAATAGGTCCTCAGTGTCCTGAGGAAGGCCTTGTTTCACCTTATTCTTGATCCAACCAAAGACCTTCTCAATTGGGTTAAGAAATGGGGAATATGGGGGAAGGAAGAGGAGTCTCATTGGGCAGTCTGCAAGGCGGTGGCTGGCAGAATGGCTATTTTTATTAATTGGCAGGAACTTGGACACAACCAGATCCACTTTGTGGAGCCCAACATTATCAAGCACAACAACATTGGTTGTGCTGCTGTAATTTATCTGAAGGTACTCCTTGACAGCTCAGAGAAAATTGAGAAAGGTCCTGCTGTTATGGGAGCCTTTAATCATCTGATACTGGTCCAACCCGCAAGGACCAAGAAGCGCAACCATTGAATAAGTCTGGGAACGGACAGCTGCACAATGGGCTACGCCGTCCTTGGACCCCTTCTCAATGTTGCAACTGAACCAATGAGGATTTAGTATTTGGAATTGGGGAAGACAGCAGTCCAATAGGAAAGGACAGGATAATAAAAATAAGGTATTGTTTATTGTAGAATATTGTGATTAATATACTATATGGGGAAAGCCACAAGGCCACAAGGGGGTGGCATAGTGAGAAGTTCCATGTAGGGTTTGGAGCTGAGGAATAACTTGTGCAGGGATCAGCAGGTCAAATTGGCAACACTCCTAATTAGGATGAAGTTCCCGCCATTTGACATTGCCACCAGATTCATTCATGACGTTAGATACGTCAAGGGGCAACTCATCAAGCGCCCCCTGTGTATTGTAAGATACGTTGGCAGGTGAGGTTCAAACCTCGGTTGCAACACCCCTCCTTGCCCCCTGCTTGTTGTCAGACACCAGGACTGGAGTCTGTGAAAGGTCTGGGAAGGTCCGCACAAACAACTTTTGTGTGAGGATGGCACAACAGGGGCACAAGCAATTGTGGTGAAGCTTCTTGGTGTTTCCCTGGGCGTCCTCAAGTTGGTAGATGTGGTTGTCATATACGGCAGCTACCTTGAAGGGCCCTAGATGGTTGGGTTCTAGTTTGGCAGAATTGGGATTGAGGGTGTAGACGGGGTCACCTACGGCGTATCTAGCTTCAAGGTGTTTTGTCCCCCCCTGCAATCTGCTTGTGTTTGATCTCCTGGGCTTTGGCGCACCATTGGTCCAGGGAGGGAGTTGGTACTAAGGGGGGTTTGTTGGGAACCTTGGACTGTAGTTTCCCCTGTTCAACCCCTGTCAGGCTGTCAGGTGTTCCAAAGGCCAGGGTGTTAGGGCTGAACCCAGTTCCCCTGTTGATTCTTGCTTGCAGGATCAATAGGGCGGTGGGAAGGTGTTCAGTCCACGCAGTATTAGGGTGCTCTTGTGAGAGCTTGGCGATCAATTGAACTAGGGAGCCGTTTAACCGTTCCACGCGCCCGTTGGCTGCAGATGGTAGGGGGTCGTGGCTATATGCTGGAGCGTGTTCTTGACGCAGTATGCTTTCATGACGTTTATAACAAGTTCAGGGCCACCATCTGTGATGAGACACTTGGGTCATCCAAAGCAAGCTACAATCTCCTTGCCAATAAAGCAGGTAACGGTGGTGGTGTGATTGGTTGTGGCCCAGGCCACTGGCCAACACCTGAAATAGTTGATAGCGGTGATAATATACCTTTTAACTAGTCTGTCTTTGGAAAGCGGCCCCACAATATTGAGGGCCCACTGTTCAAAGGGTTCCATAGCCTTAATGGGTAGGACAGACTTAGGAGGTGCCAGTTTGGACGTATTCTTTTCACACAATACACATGTCTTGAGGAGGTCCAAGATGTCTTGGCGCATGCGCAGCCACCAAACCTTACATTTCATAATCTCAAAGAGGTTGCGCCCTCTGATATGACCCAAGGTTTGGTGGTAGTGCAAGATGGTGTCTCCTTGTTGTGTAGTGGGGATATACAGCGTCTTCTTGCCTGTCTCTGCTCAGTGACAGACATTTCCAGCATTGATAGTGAATTGACTTTTGTTATCCTTCAGTTTGGAGATGGTGACCGAGTTAAGGCCCTCGTAGCAAGTTGCCTCAGGGCAGATAGAGCATGGGCCAGTCTGGGTCCAGACCGTTGTCTCCAGTGATGGACGCTAAGTAGAGTTGTGAAAGAGCATCAGCTGTAACTAGCTCTTTCCCAGGCTTATATTTGATGCGTAATTGATAGGGGGACAGGCGTTCAACCCATCCTGCTTGGCAGCGTGTCAAATGGGACTGTGTGTTGAAGTATTGGAGGGATTTATGGTCTGTCAGAACGCGGGATGGGAAGGTTGCACCTTCCAAGTAACAGCACCACTTTTCAACGCAGTGTACAATGACTGCCAGTTCTTTATCATGGATGGGATAACATTGTTCTGAGTTGGTGAGCTTCCTGGATTCATATGCTACGGGGAGGAAGACAACATTGTCAGTTTCTACCCTTAGCACGCCCCCTATGGCCCTGTCAGAGGCGTCAGTCTTGAGTTTGTACTGTCGGTTTTGGTTGAGGGAACTGCAGTAATGGTGCCGTTGTGAGCCTTTGCTTCAACGTCTCAAAGGCTTGATCTCTGGCAGGGGTCCAATGGAAGCGTTGTCTGGTATTGAGGAGCTCAGCGAGAGGTGCAATTAATTCCCCGCAATTGGGGATGAACTTGCGTACATAGGCAACCATGCCCAAGAATGTTTGCACTTGGCTCACATCTGTGGGGGGTGGCATGCTAGTGATTGCCTTGATTTTGGCAGGGTCGGGCTTTATCCCTTGGGCAGAGATGGTGTGCCCAAGGAATAATAACTCTGACTTGAGAAACTCACATTTGGAGGGTTTAGCTTTTAGCTGGTTTCCCCGAAGGGTGTTGAGGACAGCACAGAGGTGTTGGAGATGTGTGGTTTGATCTTGACTGAAGACAATAATGTTGTCAAGGTACATCACCACACACTTTCCAATCAATTCCTCAAAGGCTTTGTTCATCAACATGGCAAAGGTGGAGGGAGCGTTAGTCATTCCAAAGTTCATGACACAACACTCAAACAACCCGTAGTGTGTGCAGAAGGCAGTTTTTGCCTCATCCCCTGGTGCAATGCGGACCTGGTTGTACCCCGCGGTGAGATTAATCTTGCTAAAGACCTTCACGCCGGCAAGTGTATCAAACAGGTTGTCAATCAGCGGCAGGGGGTATTTGTTTTTAACTGTCACCTCATTTAGGGCGCAGTAGTCTGTGACCAGGCAAAGAGACCCATCCTTCTTAGCTACAAAGAAGACTGCCGCCCCGTATGGAGAGAGCAAGGGGCAAATGAATCCCTTATCAAGCGCATCCACGAGGTGCTGGTGGAGGGTTTCATCTTCCTTTGGTGTGAGACAGTATAATGGTTGTGCTTTAGGTAACAATCCTTGAAGTTGTACAGCGTGCTGGATCACCCGGGATGGAGGTAGTTGTTTGAGTGTTTCACTGAATACGTCCTTGTACTCCTCAAGGAGTGCAGCTAACGCTGGTGGTAGTGGTGTTGACAAGGGAGGAACTGCAGAAGGTTCTGCACAGATAACTTTGACGGAACATTGGTTAAAGTCTAGTTTTCCCCCCTTGAAGTTGTATGAGCCTGTTTCTGTCATTCTGAAAAACACAGTGTTGTGTAGTAGTTTGTTCATTTCCATGGGGAAAATATGAAAACCCACCCCATTTTTATTGAGGGTGATGAAAGAGGTATCCCAGTCAATGTAAGGGCGGTTATGACGGAGCCAGTCAAGGCCAGCAATTATGTTTTGGCTGAGGCCTGCCATGATTGGTCCAGAGAGTTTGACCTGGACGTTCCCCATTCTTACGGAGAAGGGTACCGTCTCGTGGGTGATGGCAATTCTGCGGGAATCAGCTACATGTACTGCTTTGAATCTGCTGGGTACTCAGTCTAATTGTTGGGAGTCCGCAAATGCCTGATCTACCATGGTGTGATCAGCCCTGGTGTCTACCAGTAGCTTGTGGGTGTTCCCACAGAAACAGAAGGGATAGGACAAGCGTGTTACTTTATTTACAGAATGAGCGGCTTGCAACACGGGATTGTCACTATTGACCTGGAAGAAGTCTAGGGTTTCAACCTCGTGAAGATTGTAGTTGCAGGAGTTCTTTGCAAGCAAGGGTTGAGAGGGCGGGTCAGTCAGGATTGTAAGGCCTCTCGTTGTTACAACCCCCAGGCTTTTCCCTGGTCCTCAATTAGCGCTAGCTGGAGCTCCCCCTCGTGGGAGCATTTAGCTGCACCTTTTTGCTGTCAAGGTTGGCAACATCCCACTTGACTTTGGTCATTGCTAGGTGCAGGACATGGTTGGGGTGGAGGATTGTTGGTGCAGCAGAAGCCCATTGAAGCCTGGTTACTGGCCTCTACAATGGCTTTATAACAGTTGTCAATAGAGGTGCAGCGGCCTATGGGAACCCACTTGCAAATATGGGGTTTTAACCCATTGACAATGAGAGTGAGCAACATGGCGCTCCCATTGGTCACTGCTTTGGGGGCGGCAGCAAGGGCTTGTTGCCACGCAGCAAGATACTCAGGGACGGAACAGTCTGCTTGATGGCTAGGAGGGGAGTCCCCAAGATAATGGGGGAAAAGGTTTGCTATACTGGGACTTGGTGGCGTCTCAAAATGTTGCCCAGGTGACGTCAAATTCCTGGCTGGCCCAGTTGGTGAACCACACGGCGGCGGGCCCCGTAAGGCAGCCAGATGCGGTGGCAACCCACATGGACTCAGGAACCTGACAGATATAAAGGCGCGTTTTGGTAGACTGGAGCCAACTGACAATGTCAGCTCCTTTGAAACTGCCAGTGAAGGGCTCTAGTTGAAGGTTGAGCATACATTGTGACAGATCTGACTGTGGCGGTGTGACACTAGCGTCATGCTGCCCAAGGCGGAGCCAATTGTATACACTGGTGAGAACTAACTGGTCTTGATAGATGACATATCCTTCAGGAATGTCCCCCTTGAGGATTGGAAGGAACATCTCTTGTTGTGGAGTAGCCATGCAGCTTGTACTCTGTCCTTTCTTGGGGGAATTTTGTTTTTGAAATAGGTCAGAACCTACTTCTGCTACCACTGTTGCAACTGAACCAATGAGGATTAAGTATTTGGAATTGGGGAAGACAACAGTCCAATAGAAAAGAACAGGATAATAAGAATAAGGTATTGTTTATTGTAGAATATTGTGATTAATATACTATATGGGGAGAGCCACAAGGCCACAAGGGGGTGGCATAGTGGGAAGTTCCATGTAGGGTTTGGAGCCAAGGAATAACTTGTGCGGGGATCAGCAGGTCAAATTGGCAACGCTCCTAATTAGGATTAAGTTCCTGCCATTTGACATTGCCACCAGATTCATTCATGACGTTAGATACGTCAAGGGGCGACTCATTGAGCGCCCCCTGTGTATCGTAAGATACATTGGCAGGCAAGGTTCGAACCCCGGTTGCAACATTGAACCACCCATGCCTAGACCTGAGTGAGGAGGAAAACAATAATTTGTCAATATAGAAGAACTGGACATTCCCAGTCTCCTTTAGTGCCAGATATGTCTTGGCATAAATGTGTCAATCCTCAATGGTCTTTTCACTGTTCCTATTGTATGAAGAAACTCCGAGCACCTTCCACAAGAAGCCCAAATCAACCATTGTTTTGTATACAAGGGTTTTAGAAACAGAAAGCCCAAACTCTGTGGCAAGCATTGATTGGACAACAAGTGTGTCCAGGTGGCAATCCCTGGCTACCCATTGCTTAATTGTGTTGATGTGTACGGGCTTGAGGAGTTTTGGCTATCTTTTTGCCTTGGTGGATTTGGCAATTTGCCTGGTGTTGCCATACTTGGTGTTGATGTTGGCAATGTACCTGTCTGTGACACCAAATTGGGACGCAATATCCCAAACCACCATTCCCCTGTTTAAGCAGTTGAGAAGAGCTTCACACTCACTATCCGTCAACCAACGCCGGCCCTTGGCAGGTACCACGGCATCCTGGCTACCAGGCTCAGCACAGGGGATGGGGACCTTTGTGTAGAAGGCGGGATCACGCTTGGTTGCGCTGGCGCCGTCAATAGTGGCATAAGACACAGGTGCAGATGGCTCCTCAGTTGTGGCCAATGGCTCATAGGAGGTATCAAAGACGCGGGGGCAGGAAGTGGCAACTCTTGGGTCAAGAGTGCGGGGCCAGGTGACAACTGGGTACACGGTGGAGGTGTAAGTAACCTCAGTGTTCCTGGTGACCCTGGTGTAGGAGACTTTTGTGGCAGGCCTTGAGAGTGGCTTCTGCCTGGGATTCAAGCTGGTTGATTGGGCCTGGGACGCGGGAGGTGGTTGGCTGGCAATGACACCTTGGGAGGCCTGTGTATTGGCATGACTCCCCTCAAGTTGGGTTCTGGGTCTGTTCTTGGACCCTCTGGGACACCCTCGTGGACAGGCTGCCCCGCAGGCTGGTGCAGGAGCGGGTTGGGAATGTGATTGACGGTCCATAAAAATAAAATAAAAAATATATTTTAGATTAAATATGTATTTATTTGGAGTTATTGGTTTAGTTGTGGGTAGTTGCTTTCTCTTGATTTAGCCTTGAATAGTAGCAGAGTTTCTATATCTGTGATTTGAAGTGAATAATATTGTATACTTTCTGGGTTTGGATGATTTTAAAGTTTAATAACTTTTTATGTCTAATTATGGTTAATGAGATTGAATTTTTCATTTGATTTTAGTTATGATGGAGCTTCTTGATTTGGGTTGGTGTTTCCTAGTGTGCTTACTGTACATTCAATTTAATTTCCAGTTCCCGCAATTAATATCTGAGTTTACTAGTGGCATTCAAAAGTGATTTGAAATTTGGTTCTTGGATTTGACAATCCCGCAATTTCAAAAAACATAGTAAACTTAATGAAAATGGTTGATGGATTTGAACGCTTCAAATCTGATTCCAGTTAATTCATTTTGTCCATAGGAAATATGCAGCTCAACTTGGACTTTGCAAAGTGTCTATGAGTTCCTGCATTTTCAAATATTCAAATAAATATCCAAAAAATTAATTTAATTAAAAAAGGCTATCCCGCAAAAGTGATTTGAAATTTGGACCAAGGATTTGACAATCCCGCATTTTTACATTCAGGTTCTGAATTTACAGTAAAACTATATATTTTAAAGACTATTATAGACTAAAGAGACCCCAAGAAATTAATTTCTGCAATAAAAAATATATACCAGATAATAAAAAAATTCTTAAATTAGCTGTTTTAAAAGAAAGTTTATTTTAGTTTCAAAAGCAAAATTAGACTAGAATTTATATATAACTGTATTAAATTAAATATAAAATATAAAACTACACAAAAAATTGCTATATAAACTAAAAGTTTAATAAAAAAGATTAATTTAATTTTCAGATTATGTAAAGCTATAATAATACTTCAGTATAAGCAAAATAAAGGATTTTTCCTGCAAGATACAAGCATATGCGTTCAGGTGTTTTGGTTTAGTAGTGATCTTATTTCAATGATAAAAGTTATAGGAGTATATAATTAAAATGATATAAAGTACATTACTTTCTTATTAAAGCTATACTATACAATTTTATACTTAATAAAAGATATAGTATTATATCTTATTTATATTAAGTCACAATATTCAAAGATATCAAGAATCTGCCACTTACATATCATAAAATGAAGACTTAAATATTATTATGTTAAAAACAATGTACTTCTACTAAAAATGATATAGATAGTTCAAAGTTGTATATCAAAGAGAAACATTTTATACATTTTATTTTACTCTAATACATATAGTAAAAAGATATAGTAGAAGATAATTGAGGGTAATAATAGAGAAGAGAAGAAAAAATAGAAGAGAATAATACTTTATTTTGATATGAATATAGAATATTATATAGTATCATGACAAGCCACATGTTGCCCATGTACATCATGGAGATAATGGGGCTTATCTGAGTAATGTTCCTCTTGAGTCACAAGTCTTAATCAAGTTGTTTTCCATTTAGGACCTGGATTGAGTGATCCCTGTCATAGATGGTTAACTGATAATGATACCACCAGTTTATTGATTGGGCAGTGAACCATTTGGTGAGCTGCTCAGTGATTTACTCGGGACATTAATTCCCTGAGAGAGAGTAATAAAAGATGTTGTGACATCTCCCCCTGGGGTGCTGGAAGGCGGAGCCTTGGGAATCTTCTTGAGGGTATCTGGTATACAGGCTTGGTATTGATCCAGTTTGGTGTTGGGTACAGGGAGCCTTGAATTTTGTTGGGATGCTCTTGCCTTACACAAACAAAGTCAGTCATGATGTATACATTTCAGTTCAGTTTGAGCTCCAATCCCTTTGATGAGGTAGGTGTTATTGGGCTTAACTTCTATGAAAATGCCTGATCTGCATAACCCTGGGTCTAATTTGTGTTGGTTGTGGTTGATGACCCAGATCTTGTCTCCGACTTGGAACCTTTCTTGTTGCAATGGGATTGCTTCCCGCTGAACCCTTTGTTGTTCCATCACTTCTTGGTCCTTTCTGGCTTGTAGTACTTTTGGGTCATTGCTGTCTGGTATCTTCTTTAAAAGTGGCAGTTGTGGTCCCGTGGTTGTACTGACAAGTGAGGGTTTCTGACCATAGACAAGTTCATAAGGGCTTTTGCCTGTATTGCGGTTGACTTGTGTTCTGCAGACCATAAGGGCAGTTGGTAGCATGTTGACCCAGGCTTTTGGATTGTTGGCAGACAACTTACTGAGGGCTTCCACTAGAGAGCCGTTTAGTTGTTCTACACGTCCATTTGCTTGTGGGTGATATGGGCTGGCTGTGACGTGTTTTATTCCATTTTTGGCAAGATAGATGTTGGTGTCAATAGCTTTGAGTTCAGTGCCTCCATCTGTGATTAAGAGGTCAGGCTTTCCAAACTTTTCTATGATCTCCTTGCCAATGAATTGTCTCACATCATTGCCTTTGTGCTCTTTTGTGGCTTGTGCTACGGGCCATCTGGTTGCATAGTCAATGGCTGTGATGATGTACTTCTTGCCTTTGCTTTCACCTGTCATAGGTCCCACAATATCCAACAACCATACCTTAAAGGGTTGTGTGATGGATACAGGAGCTACTGACTTGGGTGGAGCTTTGGTTTGTGCGTACTTCTCACAGACCTTGCATTGTTCCAGTACCTCTCTGATATCATCTAGCATGTTGGGCCACCAGTAGCAAGTCTTGAGATATTCATGCAAGTTTCTGCTACGGGTGTGCCCCAAGTCTCTGTGATAACAGAGGATTGTGTCAATCTTTTGTGTTAACAGGACGTAGGGTACAGTGTCACCATTTGGAAGGATTTGGGAGAGAATACCATATAAGTTTTTGAACAGATGTTTGTTCTTGAGGACTTTCTCTTGGATGTCCATTGGTGTGCCAGGTGGGAACCCTTCCTGGAGATTCCCCATGATTAACATAGGCCAGTCAGGGTTGCCATCAGTGCGGAGGATGTGTTTATTGTATAGCCTTGATAGGGCGTCTGCAGTAAGCATCTCTTTGCCTAGCTTGTATTCAATTTGCATGGGGTATCTATGTATGAGACTCATCCATTCAGCTTGTCTTCTTGACAGGTGTTGTTGTATTTTAAAGAATATCAACAACTTGTGGTCAGTGGTTACTTTGAATGTCTGGGCTCCTTCTAGATAGAATTGCCATTTTATGAGGCAGTGTATGATGGCAACCAATTCCTTATTGTGTATAGAGTATCTTTGCTTGTCATCCAATAGCTTCCTGGATTCATATGCCACAGGGAGGAAGTCCTTTTGGGCTGTTTGGATACAGAGGACTCCCCCCTATGACATAATCAGAGGCGTTGGTTTCTAGCTCATAGATACCCTCACGGTTTGGGTATTTCAGGATGGGGGTGGTAATCATGTGCTCTTTCAGTTGGCGGAAATGTTGATCTTGTAAAGGTGTTCAGACTAATTTGGTTGTTTTACCAGTGATGGCTGACAAGGGGGCTATCAGAGCGCCCCAGTCAGGGATGAACCTGCGTACATAGGGTTTCCATTCCAAGGAAAGTGCAGAGTTTGCTCTTGTTCCTTGGGGCTGGCATCTCTTTTATAGCGCATATTTTGTCTGGATCCGGGTTGATACTGTCTTTGCTAATGATATGGCCAAGGAAGGGGAGTTCAGTTGAGAAGAACTCACATTGGGAAGGTTTGACAATTAGTTGGTTTTCCTGCAGGGTACAGAGGACTGTGTGGACGTCTTCCCAGTGTTGTTGTAGGTTGGAACTGTAAATGATGATATCATCCAGGTAGATGATTACTCTTTTCCCAATGTGTTCCTTGAATACTTCATTAATGAAGGCTACAAAGATACTGGGAGCGTTTGTCATGCCAAAATTGAGGACAACACACTCAAAGGACCTGTATTTAGTTCAAAATGCGGTCTTTGGAATGTCTTCAGGTTTCACGCAAATTTGGTGATATCCTGCTTTCAAATCAATTTTTGTGAAGATTTGGAACCCCCCCAGGGCATCAAAAAGGTCATCAATTAGGGGCAGGGGATACCTGTTCTTTATTGTGACCTTGTTGAGGGCCCTGTAGTTTGTGACTAGGCAGAGGCCTCCATCTTTCTTTGCCACAAAGAAGACAGCATCACCAAAGGGTGATTTTGAAGGTCTGATGAGGCCTTTCTCAAGTGCTTTGTCAAGGTAATGTTGTAACTGTGCTGTTTTAGCAAAGTTACAAAGGAAAAGGATTTTAAAGGATAGATGATAATCTTTATTGTGAGATAGTGATTATATAGCTATTGTGAATCAATGGATAACAGGAACATGATTGGTGATCACACAGCTGGATGGAAGAGGGGGTGGCTTGATCCTGTTAATGAGTCAAGCGCTAAATCAAGGTATCCACCATGAGGGATCATTGTTTGTTCATGTTGATTGATTTGGCAATTTGAGGTGACTTCCTAGTCTGGCTTCAAGTGACCAGGTAATTGGATTGCGGGTCATAAACCCGCTTGGTTGGAACCTTGCTGACAGGCCAAGCCTGCGGTTTTGACAGTAAGCTTTCAGAGCATTGTCTTCTTATGGTGTGAGGCGGTAGATGGGTTGTGCTTTAGGCACACTATCTTTTAGGTCAATCTTGTGTTGTATACCCCAATCAGGGGGCAGCCCAGGTAGTGATTCTTGGAATACGGAGGGAAACTCATTGACTAGATGGTCTCTAATTGGGTTCTGTTTGTGTTGAATTTCTGTATTTTTGAAATGGATGACTTCATACGTACATGTGCTCCAATTGATTTTGCTGATGTCAGTTTCTTTCTTTGTTTCCATTATCTTTACAAATATGTGATCCCTCATGAGGGTGTCAAGATGTGTTGGGTACACGTTATGGTGGACTTCTCCTTGCTGGATAGTGAGGGTGGCACTGTCCCAGTCAATGTTAGGCTTTGTCTTTTGTATCCAATCTAATCCAAGTATGATATCACATTTGGGGATTGGAATGATGAGGCTGCTAATTGTTGTTTGGACATCTCCAATTTGGGCCCGGAAAGGTTTTGTCTTGTGGGTAACTGGTGTGTTGCGGTTGTCTGCCATGATGACTTTCTTGATGCTACTTTGAATGATAGGTAACTTCATGAGGTCTGCAAAACTCTTGTTAATGAGTGATTGATTGGCTCCAGTGTTGAATAGCGCTGTGCCCTGGTATCTTCAAAAACAGAAAGGATAGGTAAGGAGTTTATTTTCAGATTGGGCGGCAAACAGTAGAGGGTTGCTGGAGGGAACCTGGATCATGGTGATTGAGTCCACGTCCTGTTCTCTGTACAAGTATTGTGAAGAGGGGGAGAGCAGCTCACCTAAGCACTCCCCTAAGCTTTTCCCTCCTCATTGGTATCTTTGGTGCTGACCTGGTTGGCTTGTGCAGTGCAATTCCTGTTTTGAGGATGGGTACTGTTGGCTCAGTTGTTTTGCTTATTAGGGCGAGGCTCTCTCTTAGCTGTGGGGTTTTCCTTGCGCTTGTTGGTGGCGTGTAGATTATCAGACTTCTGAGCTGCGCGTTTTTCTTCTAGGAATACATCCTTGAGGTTCTTGCAGCAGGACATGTCAAAATGACATATAATGTGTGTGGGAAGGCCATTGTAGAAGTCCAGGCGTGGTCCAAGTCTATCAAAGTTGATGGTGTTGGGCGCATGGTCACATAGTCTTTCATATGCGGCAATGTATTCCTTGATGGTTCCTGTCATTTTGAAGGTTTGAAGTTTGGTCACAATCACCACGTCCAAGTCCTTCATGGAGAACTTTTTGAGGAATGCGGCCTTGAACACTTCCCAGTCTTCCTTCTGGTCAGGATATTAGGCTAGTCATTTGGTAACAAAGCATGAAGCAGTCCCTGTGATGCAAAGGGCAATTTTGCTAACCCAGAGTCTTTGGGGATACTCCACTTGTTCAAACTTGCTATTGGTGCTGTTGATCCAAAGAAAAGCATTCTCACGGCGCAGTCCTGCAAAGGTGCCAATCTCAGCGGTACGTAAGCGTTGAAACACAATATTGGGTATCTCAGGTTGCGTAGGCGCTGTTGTGGTTGGCGTGGTAGGGAACAGTCTGCGGATTTTGAGAGCGTTGTACAGGTTGATGGGTACAAGGAGATTATTGTAGATGACAAGGCCTGGGGGGATGTCTTGTCCTACTTTGTAATCTCTCCAGCCGTTAGGGAGTGACATTGTTTGGGTTCTTTTCTTGGGAGAAATTTTTCCTTTGAGTTGGGTAGGTATGGATAACCTACCTGTGCTACCACTGTCAAGTTTATACTTCTGGGAAGTATAATAAACAAAATAAAGGGGAAGATTAAGAAGAGAATGATACTTTATTTGATATGAATATAGAATATTATATAGTATAATGACAAGCCACATTTTGTCCATGTATGTCATGGCAGTCATGGGGCTTATCTGAGTAATGTTTCTCTTGAGTCACAAGGCTTAATCAAGTTGTGTTCCATTTAGGACCTGGATTGAGTGATCCCGTCATAGATGGTTAACTGATAATGGTGCCACCAGTTTATTGATTGGGCGGTGAACCACTCAGTGAGCCGCTTGGTGATTTACTCGGGGCGTTAATTCCCTGAGAGGGAGTAATAAAAGATGTTGCAACAAAAAGTAGCTAAAAAATTTGCCTAAAGTTAAATTTGATTTTTAACTCTTGACTTTATTTTTTTACATACAGAAAAAATTATTCTTAAAAATACTTTTAATTTTGATGCATCAAATATTAAATTGAAGATTTTTTTGCATTTCAATTTTTGCACTTTTGATTTTGTCCCCTCTATTCAAAGAGGTAAATAAATTCTATTTTAAAAGTCAAATTAAATTAAGGTGTGTTTTAAATTGCATCAATTTGGGCACTTAAAGCTTGGTTTTTTGATTTTAGCTACTAATAAAAACATTTAAAAAAGTCAAATTTAAGAAAAATATTAATTTTTTTAACAAAAATTTTATCAAAAAAGTACAGAGATAAAAAAATCCATTGACTTGGAGATTTTGATCTTTGTGCTTTGACTTTAGACACTTGCCTGAAAATACCAACCCATAGCACAACTGAGTTGAGCATAAGTATGGGCTCTGGTCCAGCATTTATGTTGGTGGTGGTTTAGATTGTGGCGCTCCATTAGCATAAGTTTAGAGATGGGTTTTAGAAAAGATTCTTGGGAGGTATTTTAAATACTTTATATCTAGAAGAACATTTATCCAAGCTGATGAAACCCTTTTCCTGGGTGGCTCACTCATGACCATCTTGGAACTTGCTGCTTGGCAGGCATGGCCCTAGAAACTTGGTTCCAGTGAGGCTATCTGGCCAGATTTCTTGAAGCTTGGAGGTCTCTAGCCAACCATGCAATGATCCATGAAAATACTCCCCAATAACAAATAACCACAAGGATTTTATTTCAACTGCCCTTAACATTATTGTATCATACCTACTTTTACAACACCTATAATCACTCTCTCAGGAAATATTTTCTTCATGGAACATATCAATCACCAAGTAAAGAGGTGGCCTTCATATCCCATCCAGATACTACACTAAGATCCAACATTTGAGCCCCATAAGGAACAAGATTAACACAAGACCCATGTATTTCATGATAAACCTGAACACCATATGGATTATCATTTAACTATATAAAATCCTTCTTTGGTACAATACAATATATCAAAAGATGCCATGTCAAAAGGTTTTTATAATAGTGTCAAGGAGCTGTATGTACTAGTATTTGGGTTGTTGCCAAAGAACTTAACATCCAGTCATTGCCTGGTTTGGTGCCAATCCAATATACAGTTTGACATACCAGAAATGGCAACAAACTAATATCACATGAATTGTCCAGGTATCCAGAAACTCAAGTCTATTATGCACATGACTGTCCTTATCTTTGATCTGACTTAAATCCCCACCACAGCACAAGCTATATAAGTCTAAAGTATTATCTAATAAAATATACTTCTCTCTTTCTTAAATCTATGTTTGAAGCTTCCTCAAAAGTTGCTCCACATCACTGGTAGCAGCTACAGGTTTTTGACCACACCTATGAAAGAAAAAATGACCAAACAGAACCCGCCCATCTTTGCTCATATACTAAACCAGGCTACAACTCAGGATACCTGAAAGAAATACTTCTGCACCCACAATATTGACAAGATATACCCAGTGGATGTACTGTATTCAAAGGACTGGTCATGCCCAAAGCATGCACCAAGATAATTCAATACAGTTGCTCTCTTCTTCCACAAACAAAAACATAAACACCTATCACAGGCAAAGTTATAAACATCAAGTAAATTGACATTGACAAGTTCTTTGGTAAAAACAAAGAAAATATCATTAACTGGCTGGACCGCTCAGCCGCTAAACTCTGCGCCAGCCACATCCCCCACAAAAAACAGGTCCAGGGAGCCAGCAAGCACCTGTACAAGTCCGCAGCTAAACAATTTACCACTTGGGTGGCTCAAAAAATGACAACCAGCTTGACAACTGGGAAGAGTTCAAATCTGACATCACCCACAATTTATGCATCACAAAATCCCTTCAAAACATTGCAATGCAGCTCAGAAATCTTCTTCAGAAGACCACTGTCACAGCTTAAGCTAATAAATTTGAAAAGATACATTGCAAGATCCAAAACCCAGCACAAAGTATAAATGTGCACACAAGAGCTTCATTCATCAACAGAATGAAACCCTCAGTTCTGCCCTCATCCGCCCAGAGGCCAACACCTCCATGCCTGCGCTCATTGCAAAAGCCAAACACACAGAAAAACAAGAAAATATGGAATATGCTGCATGCAACAACAACCAATCAGCCAACAGTAACAGCAGGGAGAATTTCAATGGCAACAAACGCCAAAATATCAACCATAACAATGGTGTCAGGCACCCACCCACTAGGAAGTATTCTTTCTAAGTGATGAATGATGGCAGAGGGATTTAATCCGGTTACCAAAGATCCTACAGGCAAGGACACTGTTTCTAAATGGAATAATTCTCCAAACACTTGACATCTGCCCAACAGAGGGTTGAAATGTCCCAAAAAGAAGTATGTCCCAATGTAAAGACCCAAAAACTGGGGGAGTATTTTAGCAAAATAAGGTACCAAGTTGGTGACTTGGAATCCTGTGAGCGCCGTCACAATGGGGTAGACTGTCATCATCCATCTGAAGACCTTGGTGTATACGTTATATTGACCAAAATTACCAGCAAAATACGTAAGTACATAGTATACACAGGTGTATATAGCTACAGACTGGGTGGAGTGGTGCAACACCAGTGTGGGCCAGGAGTACTGCTCAGAGGAGTTTAGCTGCGCTGGCTCCTTGTAGATGTACTTGCCAGGTGGTTTATTGAACGGCCCATGCTGGTGATTGTATTGGTGGCCCCCAATCCCTAGGCAGGCTGTGAGTACAGCTGAGAAGATTAAATGGTTCATCTTCTGATCCTGGGAAAGGGCAGACAAAGCTTAGTGTCTTTAACTTTCTTGTAGGGTAAAGTTCTGATTGATTTATGTGATACTATTGAGGGGTAATTTCACTCAATGATAGCACAAACTATCATCAAGTGAATTGGCTTTATTATATACTATCACCCTTGTGGTGGCATGAATAGAGTAAAACACTGGACAGGGAATCCCAAACACTTGGTGTTGTCTGGAATTCCCTTTTGGGATGGGAATTGGGAGTGATGTGCAGGCAATGAATTATTACTTCTGGGCTTGCATTGGCTTGGTGTATCATTGGATGTTTTCATGCATCCAAATTTGGATTCTGCAGTTAATGCAGGAATGAGTGGTTAG
This sequence comes from Entomophthora muscae, assembly GCA_014839935.2. Taxonomy (NCBI): domain Eukaryota; kingdom Fungi; phylum Entomophthoromycota; class Entomophthoromycetes; order Entomophthorales; family Entomophthoraceae; genus Entomophthora; species Entomophthora muscae. The sequence continues at coordinate 237,682 of QTSX02005792.1, forward strand.
AGCAGCTTGTCAGCCTCTCCCAAATTTGGCAAATTCCAAATTTGGGCAGCAGTTCCCCCTTCATTTGGGTTTGGGGAAATTGCCTTTTTGGGTTTCCCCATTTAGGAATTTCCCCATTCAGAGGCCTGGGTGAGGGACTGGCAGGCGCCTGGCAGCTGGCTGCGCGGCCCGCAGGCGGGGTATAAAACCTGTCCAAATTAATAATCTTATTTTTAATTTCTATTTCCTGGCCCCAACTTTTTGCGACAGTTTCCCCAATAAGGGGGAACTGCTGCCATTTTTTATTTTTTTTATCAAGCTTGATTGGGTACAAAATATTGCCTTGAACCAAAGTGTTGTCAGGAATAATCCTGACACCCAAGGTAACACAGGAGGAAGGCAGAGGCTAAGGGACAAAAGACTTGGGGTTCGGGGATTGTGGAAGCAGATTGATAATTCTTGGTCTCCTCTCTGAGAGGTGGGTTATGAGATAAGGGTGTAGCAGTATATCATACTCCTGGTATAACCCAGTGCCAAGAGCTGTCAAGGAATTGTGCTTCTGGAGAGGTGCCTGAATCTGCGTGCAAACCCATCAAAATGCTGGCTATTGCAGCCGGCAGCAAGATTATCCAAAACAATCATTTATACCCAAGAGACTCCATGGGTGGAGTCTTGGGTAATCTCATGGTCTTGGATTTTAAGGCTTAAGGTCAAGTTATAAAAGAATAAGCAAAATGATTCACAGTGGGTGAATGTAGACTTTATTAATTGAACAAATTGAAAGATCATAGCCTATCAGCTTATATAGCTTGGTAGTAAAAAGATAAATTAGAGGTAGCATAAGAGAGATTATCCTCCATGGGGATGAAGTTGAAGAAATTTGGAGAACCTGGAGTGTTGGAGTTAAAAGTAGGATTATTTGACTTTTTGAAGCCATTATACTGATCTCAGTAGTTTAAAAATACTAATTTCTTGGCTTAAATAAACAAAAAATCAAACAGCAACATGAGGTACCCAGCTATTCCCCAGATAAAACTGGGGAAGCAGGGCAGGGAATAGCAACAGAAACCATTGTAAACGGCATAGCAAGGTCAAAACCAAGGTCAAAAGCAACACCAACGTCACCCAAGCGCTCAAAGAAACCCTTTGGATTGATTGTTGCTCAATCTGATTAGCTGAGATTGAATTTCAAAGGTAACAATTGATCCTGTTATATCATAATAACCATTTATTCAAGAAATTGACTGTCAATGCAGACAGAAGAAGACCCGGGTTCAAACCCTGTTGTTGAAACATCAGCATCTGGAGCCATATTGGAGCAATTATTCTCAGGTAAAAATGAACATTTACTACAAACTAACTTAATAATTTTAGGAGATTCAGAAGAAATCAAAGGAGGAATGCTATCTTCTCCTAAATCAAATAATATATTGTTATCAGGAGTTATACCAAGAACATTCCTGACAAATGGTAATTGCAGACAGAGCGCAACCTGCTCCTGTCCCAAGAAAGAGGACACCACTAAAGTGAACAATGCTGAAACAGCAACCCACTATGAATCTGATCCCACATTTTCTGACCTCAAACATCTTAAAACAGAGGAACAGGGAAAATAGGAGGAGGAACAGGCTTAAGTGCCCCTGTCTCCCCCCAAACAAACAAAAAATTGTACCTGTAAAGACCCAACAGTTGGGGGAGTACTTTAGCAAAATAAGGGACCAAGTTGGCATCTTGGAAACCTGTGAGCGCTGTCACAATGGGATAGACCGTCATCATCCATTGAAAGACCTTGGCGTGTACGTTATAATGTCTTAAATTACCGGCAAAATACATGAGTACATAGTATATACAGGTGTATATGGCTATGGACTGAGTGGAGTGGGGCAATACCAGCGTGGGCCAGGAGTACTTCTTGGAGGAGTTTAGCTGCGCTGGCTCCTTGTAGATGTACTTGCCAGGTGTTTTATTGAATGAACCATGCTGGTGATTGTATTGGTGGCCCCCAATTCCTAGGCAGGCTGTGAGAACAGATGAGAAGATTAGGTGATTCATCTTCTGATCCTGGGGAAGGGCAGACAAAGCTTAGTATCTTGTTTTTAACTTCTGGTAGGTAAAGTTTAGATTGATTTATGTGATACTATTGAGGGGTAATTTCAATCAATGATAGCACAAACTATCATCAAGTGATTTGGCTTTATTATACACTATCATCCTTGTGGGGCATGAATAGAGTAAAATACTGGACAGGAAATCCCAAACACTTGGTGTTGTCTGGAATTATCTTTTGGGAAGGGAATTGGAAGTGGTGTGCAGGTAATGAATTATTACTTCTGGGCTTGCATTAGTTTGGTGTATCATTGGATGCTTTCATGCATCCAAATTTGACTTCTGCAGTTAATGCAGGAATGGGTGGGTTGGGCAGCTTGTCAGCCTCTCCCAAATTTGGTAGATTCCAAATTTGAGCAGCAGTTCCCCCTTCATTTGGGTTTGGGGAAATTGCCTTTTGGGTTTCCCCATTTTTCAATTTCCCCATCTGGCAGAGGTGAGCAGCCCTGCCTTGGGGGTGCGCTGTCCCCCGCTGGCTGGCTGGGGGACTGGCTGGAGGGAGCAGGCCCTGGAAGTTGGGCAGCCGGCCGCGCGGCCCACGGCCAGGGTATAAAACTCGTCAGATTCAAAATTACAATTTTTAAATTTTGATTTATCAGCCTGGCTTTTTTGCGGCAGTTTCACCAATAAGGGGGAACTGCTGCAATTTTTTATTTTGCTTATTGAGCCCAATTGCAAACAAAATATCATCCTGATCCAAGGTGTTGTCAGGAATATTCCTGACAGTACCAAGGCACAAACCTTGCCGCTAGCATCTTACGTGTCTTGCAATCTTCCATCTTTATGAATGTAAAAATTAAAGAACATTCACAACTTCTTGTCTACCCATGCACTTATAAATCACATACACATAAAATTTTATTTGAATCTGGTGCACAACAAACCATGGCAAGCAAACCATTTATAAACAAGTACAAAATAACAGTTGTCAAATCCAACTTCAAATATGCCAGAATGGCATACAAATCAAAGGTTCTACTTGAAGGCAAAACAACTCCCTTCAGAATTGACCTCCAAGGCATACAAACGTCTATCAAAGGACTTGTCATAAACAACATAAACTACAACATTGTATCAGGCATGGACTGGTTCACCTGAGTGAACCCCAGCATATGTTGGAAAACAAAAACTATGACCATCAAACACAACGGAGTCAATTTTAATATCATCAAAAAAACCTAATAATCTCATCTTAAGAGACATAGTATTTGTCCAAATCATAAACCAAGATGACTCAGAACATCTAACCAAAGATAGCACCCTCCAAATAACAAGATACACTGAGTTCAATAACATGCAAACAACCAAAATCCAATGCCCAGAACTCTCAGCACTCCTAAATGAATACAATCATGTATTCAAATAAGAACTCACCAAGCTACCCCCCAAACGAGAGGTCAAACATGGCATCAACCTGTGTAAAGCCATGCCTAAACCTGCACCTCTCTACAGACTCTCCCCCATGGAGACCCAAACCCTCAAAAACCATATTGAGACAACCTAGCCAAAAGATTCATTTGCCCATTGGAATCCCTGTGGGGGGTGGCAGTGTTCTTTTTAAAGAAAAAGGAATGCACTCTTTGCCTAGTAACTGACTACAGAGCACTAAATTCAAGCACAGTAAAGAATAAATATCCCATTCCACTCATAGAGGATCTGTTTGCAAGACACTCTGGAACCAAATGTTTCTCTAAAATTGACCTCACCTCAGGTTATAACCAAGTTGAAGTAAAAGAAAAGGATATACCAAAAACTGTGTTCTGTACACAATTTGAATCCTTTGAATGTAAAGTAATGAACTTTGGGATGACATACCTTGACGCGTGCCTGTCTGCTCACACTGTCCCTGCAAATTTTAGATCATGGCTGAAATCTCTCCTTAGGGACTCATCCATACAGGTGACAACAGCCCATGGGGAAACAGAGGAGATCTTCTTGTCCCGCGGCCTCCAACAGGGTGACCCCCTTAGCCCTCTCCTCTACAACCTGGCCATTGACCCATGGATCCAGCACCTCAGCTGTAAACTGTTGAGCCTGCGGGCATACAGACAGGAACCTTTCACAATAAAATCCTTTGCAGACAATTGTGTTGTAGGCCTGTCATCCAAAAAAGATGTGTCCATTTTTACGAGGGCACTCAAGGACTACTCAGAACTCTCACAGGCCAAAGTGAAAACCAATAAATCACAGGCCATTGTCTTGGGCAACCCAGGATTCAGACCCCCTCTAGCCATAAATCTGACCAGAGACCCAGTGCGCCTCCTGGGTGCATGGGTCAAGATGGGGGGTTTTGATACACAGGTAATGGAATCAAACATCCTTGGTGCGGTTTCACGCTCCATGTCCTCCTGGAAGTGCAACCTGGTGACTCAGATTAGCAGGGTCCAACTAGTAAAAATACTTGGATACTCAAAAGTCTGGTACAATGCACAGTTCTTCTCTCTTTTCCCACAGTTCTTCTGTAGTCTCAACAAGATTGTGCAACACACACTGTGGCAACCTGGTACCCAGCCAATTGCCACTACAAAGCTGATTGGCAACAAGCTCAGGGGTGGGCTGGGCTTGTGCAATGTGCGCCGGAACTCAGCCAGGATTTTTGGTCACACTATGTCCATGGTACTCTCCACCCATGTGAAAGACCCCCACTGGACCAACACATTCAGGACACAATGGGCCAGGGCCCTAGGCCTGAACCCAGCTCACAAGCAACACACTCTCATTAACTGGCTATCAAGGGTCACAACAGAGAGAGGACCACAAGGGATGTACCCATTCTGGAAAGCCATGCTATCTGAGTTCAAGGAGTATTAGAGCATAAGCGCATTCAGAACCTCATCTGCCCATAGAGGCAGAGCAGGCCTGGTGTAGCATCCAATGTTCATGGGCCTCCCCGCCTGCCCTGGGGCACCCATCCCCAAACCTCCAAGGCTTGTGGCAAGGCCAGAGATTTTGGACGTGCTCCCGCACAAAAAAACCAGCCTCAAGGAAAGCCTGTACTGGCAATACTGCCACAAGGACATGATCAATCTGAAAATGCGCAAAAACATGTAGAAGGTCCTCCAAAGAGTGTACTTCACGGTTGACCGCAGCAACTGCCCAAACCCCACCTGCAACAGATGTGGGGCCCCCAACACCATGACACACAGGTTCTTTGAGTGCCCCCAGAGTAGAAGAATCTGGCAAGATGCATGTGAAATCCTCAGGCCTGCCTGCCTGTACTCCACACCCATGGAGGGTTCAGAGGTAGACCGGTTTTTCATTGATGCCCCTTCCAGAATTCCTGAGCCCTTTTGTGCAGCTGTATTCCACACCGCGTTGTGGGCAATACACTAAGCTGTCATTAAATCCTTTGCCTCCACGCCTCACCCGGCATTTGCCCCAAACTCCCTTATAGCACACAAACTTGGGTGGCTTATGAGCCAGGTCTTCTATGGTAATCCATCTAGCACAGTGTGCCGGGAGCTTGCGGACAAATGGTCCTCAATCCCTGGCCTGGTCCTCTTTTTGGACCAGAATCAGGCAGTCTTTGTCCTCCCAGAAGCAGTCCACCAGCCCCTCACCCCTCCACTCCCCTCCCCCCAAGGTTTTTCTCCGGGCCCTCTGGTTTCCTTGAACCCCTCCCCCTTAGACCATCCTCCCTCCCCCCTTTTTGATTGATCATCCCTTTATGGCCCTATGAACTTGTTGTACCAGTCAGAAATGTCTGGGCAACCTGAATAAATGAACTTTGGGATGACCAAGGCTCCCACAACGTTTGTCACTATGATCAACCAAGCACTGAACGCTCCCTCAAAACATTATGCTAACTTAAAAACATCATCATATTCTTAAAAACCAAAGAGGAACACCTCACGCATGTTTGCAAGACACTTGAATGACCTGCAAAGCACAAACTCTACGTAAAGCCTAGCAAGTGCCAATTTATGGAAAAGGAACTCTTGTTCTTAGGCCACATTATCTCTGACAATAACATCAAAGCAGATCAAGATAAAATCAAAGCCATGAAAAACATGCAACTCCACACCTCTGTTAAACAAGTTAGATGCTTTCTTAGAATGGTAGCTTACTATTGTGTTTGGCTCCTGGGGACAACATTCAGAAGGACACAGCAGAAAATCTTTATAACAAAAGATTTGAGGTTTGAAGCTAGCCTTGGGTTAGCCTTCAGGGCAAAACTAAGGGTACATACCTTAATTTCCTGGAATGCAAGATGATAAGTTCCTTTTTGTTGTGTTCTGAGGCGCGGCACAGACACACAACAGGGAATCCTAACCTTAGGATTGGATTTGTACTAAGTCTTGGTTAGATGACAGGGAAGGCAAATGTGTTTACCTTGCGGCCCTGGAAGAATAATCTCTACTAGTTGTGGCTAGAGAGAGACACGGAAGTACAGAAGACACAAAGACAGAAATGTGAATAGAACTTAAATTTTATTGGTGAATGTGAAATGGAATATATAGTGGTTAGGAATACCACAAAACACTATCAGGACGGTAAGATCACTTGCCACAAGCATGAGTGGGGCAAGTGAGATGCGCAGAGTCAAGAAACTAAAAAATTGTATTTCCTGATGCAGTCATCAACTCATTTTGAGAATCAAACGCAAAAGCAAGAGATTCATCCTCAAAAATGGCCCAACAAAGGCGAAATCAAAACATGATGAATGCCATTATTCACAACACTTTTGGCAAAAAGGAAAGGAAAAATCTTGAAGAATATTAAAGCCAACACAAATGTGGATAAACTTGTCTTTATTAGGAGAAATGATTCTACTTAATTAGTATACAAGGGTCAATGATCACTCATTAGGTAGACATAGTGGCAGAGGGGGTCACGTTAGGGTGAAGTCATACCAGGATCAGTTGAGGGTTGGTATGACAATCCAGAATGGGTGGACATGGGAACAGACCCATTTACAGAAGGCAAGGAATTTCCAAAATTGAAAGCAAAACCAACCAAATCTTTGCATATATCACTATTAAAAGGCCATATCAAAATAGCATTAATGGTGCAATTTACAATATCTCTTCCCTCAAGATTGAACACAGGGAGTTGATATTTGCAGAGGAATTTGGAACAAACTCAGGAAAAAGGACAGCCATATGACAGCAGCTTCACAGTATACTCAACGCCCTTCTTGAAGGTAACTTCACAAGGTCCAACTCAGAGAGAGTCTAGCTTATGAGCTCTGCCACCTGTACAATTCTGGTAGTAGAGAACCAGGTTGCCTACTTGATACTCAGGGAGGGGGGCTCTAGAAGCATTGGATGGCAAGAGCTCTAAATTCTTGACCTTATAGGCTGTTGAATATGCTGTTGCCTGAATGTCAATGATACAATTAGTTGAGTCTTTGACATGGGCTTCAGGATTAGCAGAAGCATCAACTTCAATCAAAGGAGGTCCCAAGATTGAGGGGGTTGTGGCTTCACGCCTTTACAGCATGGCAAAGGGAGATTGGCTAGTCACTTGGTGTCTGCTGAGTTGATAAGCAAAGAGAGCAGCAGGGAGGAACATGTCACAGTTGGCGGCATAAGAGAGGGTGAGTTTCCTCATTATGAACACCAGGAAGGAATTGGCTCATTCAACAGTTCCATTGGTTGACAGATTATACAGCACAGAGAAGGATTGGTGAGTACCCATAGCTTCTACAATAGACATGATGAGGCAAGCATTGAAGCTGGAGCTATTATCAGATAGCAGGACTTGAGGAAAACCATGTCGGTAGAAGATATCTTGAAACAGGAAATTTGCAGTGGTCTTGGAAGTTATATGTTTTGTAGCTCTGGCTTTAACCCATTTACCAAAATAAACTACGGCTACCAGGATAAACCAACACCCAGATCTAGAACAGGGGAGAGGCCCAACAGCATCAATACTCACAGTGTGGAATGCATGTTTAGGAGGGATGAGTTTGAATTGATGTTGGGAAGATTGAGGGTGTTGGAGCTGGCACAAATGACAGGAGGCAAGGACATCAGGGATTATAAGGCACATGTTTTCCCAGTGGAAGTTTTTGCACAATCAGTCATGAGTTTTTGCTATACCTTCATGTCCAGTATCAATGTGAGCTTGGAGGATAATAGCTATTCTCATACTAGGGCAAACATAGGGTAGGTAGGTGTTGTTGAATTTCTTGAAGAGTTTTCTATCTTGAATTACAGTGTTATTTGATAGGGCCTGTAGAGCCAATTAGATGTCTTCTGGCTCAGTGGTCCAGGAGTTAGAATACTCTATTAACTTGTATAGGCAATCAGCGTCTGCAGGATGGATGGCTAGTATGGGCATTCTTGACAAACCATCAGCGTTGTGATGTTGCACACCAGGACAATGTACTACAGTGAAATCATATCCTTGTAGTTGCAGAGCATAAAGTGCTAATTGACCTTTGGGTTCCTTTAATTGCTGCAGCCATTTAAGGAAGAAGTGATATGTGACCACAGTAAAGTGGGTTCTGTAAATGTAGTGCCTGAATTACTTTACAGCATGCAACACTATCAGGTATTCCTTCTTGGTGACGCTATAGTTCTTCTTGTGTTTGTTAAGGACTTTTGAAGAATAAGCCACAGGTCAATCCACACCTTTGTTGTCAAGCTGGTCTAAGATGGCACCCACAGCTACTCTGCTTCTGTCAGTGTACAAGATATACTCTTTATCATAATTGGGGTAGACTAGGATAGGAGCCTCTTTGAGCTTGGCCTTCAGCACTTCAAACAATTGCTGCTGACTGTCAGTCCACTCAAAGGGGATGTTGGAAAGGAGCTGGACAAGGGATTCACTCAATTCAGCAAATTCAGGTATTAACTGTCAATAGTAACCCATCATATCAAGAAATACTTAGACCTCCTGGAGATTTTTGGGGAGATAGCATCTTGTCAATGGCTTCCACCTTGTTATTCATGGGGCAGATTCCAGTCTGGGTGACCTCATGACCCAGGAATTCGAGTTGCTCTTTAAAGAAGGAGCACTTGGAGGGTTTGAGTTTCAAGCCAGATTCTTGAATCTTGATGAAGACAGCCTTGAGGTGTTCTAAGTGGTTGGTAAAGGTGAAGCTGAATATGGTGATATCATTAAGATATACAAGGACACAAGAGAGCTTTAGGTCTCGTAGGATGGAGTCCATAGCCCGTTGAAATGTAGCAGGGGCATTGTAGAGTCCTTGGAGCATATGAGTGGTTTCAAAAAGGCCTTATGAGGTGATAAGCGCAGCCTTCTCTCTGTATTAAGTAGATAAGTCAACTTGTCAGTATCCAGAGGCTAGATCCATGGCTGAGAAAAACTTGGAACCACCCATCTGTCTGAGAGCATCATCAATTCTGGGCAAGGGGTACAAGTCTTTCTTAGTGAGAGAGTTCAGGTGGCAATAGTCCATTACAATGCAATGTCCTCCATCCTTTTTCTTGAGGATCAATAAGGGTGAGACCCAAGGGCTTTGAGAGGGAGACAAGAGTTCAGCATATAAGAGTTGTTTAAGCTACTTAGAAACCTGGACATCCTCTTCCCTACTACAGCAGTATGGCTTGGCTCAAAAAGGCGGCACATCACCAGTATTGATCTGATGGATGACCCCTTTGGCTAGACCATAGTCTGTAGGTCCAGAGGCAAATGTATTTCTAAACTGATCAAGCAGTTCCAAAACATCTTTTTGTTGGATGGATGACAGTTGTGGGAAGTTGGCAGCAGTGAATAAGGAGGGAACTTGAGGGTCATCTTCAGGTAAATTAAAATTGCTGAAAGTTCCAAAAGGGTAGAGGGACGCCACCTGTTCTGCTCCCAATATATGACCATGCCCTACAACCTGACCCCTAGACACCTGCATGAGCAGGGTGGTCAGGTTAGCAAGCAACAGTTGTACAGACTCCTTGTGAGTCCAATCTAAGATTCCTGGACATAATTGGGGCTCTTTGCAGCTTAGGGATTCAGGAGAGTGGAGTTCCAGGAATGATTTTTTGGGTAGTTTGTAAGATATCTGGGAGTCTATAATCACTTGAGAGCCTGTAGGGATGTGATAGCTGCAGGAGCAAGAAGAGGCACACCTTCTTCTGCGGGACAGGAAGGAGGAGGAGTACACATATTGGAGGAATGGGTTCTGTACTTGAGTGAAAAGATACCCATGGGGTACTCAAGCACGCAAGTCTTTAGACGTTTGCCTGGGAGCCGTGGAGGTTCTTCAAAAATCAAAGGGACCTCATATCCTAAGAGCAATAGGAATCCAACTTGAAGGTTTACAATCTCATTATATTTGTGGAGGAATTTTGTACCAACCAGGAGGTCATAGCTTTTGTTCTCTAGGACAACAGTGGGGGATGCAATGAGGAGTTTCCAAAACCTCATGGGCAGGGATGATTAGGCACCAATGGCTTGAGTTTATGCCATGCCAGAGGTACCATACAATTGAGTGTAATTGAGGTCAGGAGCCAGCTTAAGCTTCTTCATTAGCTTTGATGATACTACGTTGACTGGAGAACCTGTGGCCAGAATAGCTTTGATTTTGACCTTTTGGATCAACACTTCCACACAGGTGGTATCTTTCCCAAAAGGGGCAAGACAGCCAACACATCCTGCATAGCTTCTAGCTCTTTCTTCCATTTAGCTAACATGCATTTTAAGGCAGGAATTTCCTTATACACCGTCTACAATGGGAGCAATACAGTCACATTCTGAAAGAGAGCTTTGGCGGCTTCTTCAGAAGAGTCTAACAAGACAGGAGGTTGATGGGCCTGGGTCATATAAGGACGAGCTACCATGGCCTTGGCTTTGACTGAAGGTACACAGGAGATAGTGGTGGTTTTCCCTGAGCAAAGCTTGTAAGGGACAGACACAGTTTCTGAGACAGCCAAAATGGAGTAGCCATAACTATCAGATTCATCACAATCAGAATCTTTGGGTTCAGAATCACTGGAAAGATTGTGAAACAGGTGAAGGATAGTTGGGCCAAAGGAATGGAGAGATTCCTTGTTGGAAGGAGGATTGGAAGAAGACGGGGGAGATTGATCAGCAGAGAGTGTCTCCACCTCTAAGCTGACCTCTATTTTCCCGCTTGTTCCTTAGGATCACAACCTTCTACCTGGGGATTTGTGCAGGTACACAAGTGGTGTCCTATTTGACCGCAGTTATGACATCCTTGCCTCTTAGGCTGTCCACCTGAACCCAGAGTCATAATGCGCAGAGTACAGGAGGTGGTCCCGGCGTTACTGGCTTTATTTTCACACACCACAGTACCCCCATGGGTCAAATGCATGTCTTTTAAGAGCTTCTTAATACTCTTCATGGAAGTGAGTGAAGCCTTGTGTGCCTTAAAGTGTAGGTATAGGAGCTGGTTCACCTTCAAAGCATTTGAACATGCCGTGTAAGCTTCTCGGGGAGTTAACTGAAAACTGGTGATTAACTGTTTTCCTTCAATATATAAGCAATCAGCAAACTCAGCCATGATTTCCTTGGGCTTAAAGATGATTTACATAAATGTATCTTTCTTGACCTCCAAGCTGAAATCTCCTCTAAATTCCTCAATAAGGAGGCGCTTCATGTCCTCCCAAGTGACAATGGAGGGGAGTTTGGGAACCACAACTACTTGGCACTTATGATGGAGGCAGGTGAGAATATGATCCTTTTTAGGCTCTTCAGTAGCCCTACGCATTGCAGTCTTGTATATTGTTAAAAAGACAGCAATGGTAGAGGTTTTAGGGTCAAATATCTGCTTGAAGGTTGGCTTGTAGATTGGGTCAATGGACAAGAAAGTGGATTGGCTGTTGTCACCCAGGTTGAGAGCGTTGATGTGAGGATTGACCTCAAACTCAGACTCAGCAGCAGGTTGCCTAGCCCAGATAAGTTGAAGGCTCTCTTCTAAGGTGTCTAGTGTAAAGCTGTTCTGTCCACTGATATCCTGGGCAGTAGCGGCAGCAGCTCCAAATTAATTGATCTTGATCTGTTGTACTGCCAATGTGCCAGCAACCCCATTGATATGAGTAGCCAAGGAAGTTGTTTGAGCAGCTAGAGGGATAACTTGTCCATTTATTGTTTCTGTTAAGCAAGAGAGGTTCTGCACCTTGCGTTCTAGAGCATCTTGTTGATCTGCAACATCATTTGTTACTGCCGCTAAATGATCCAAGACAAGAGCACATTTAGCACGGAGTTAGCCTTCCAATCCAGGAAAAGACCATGATCAAGGTGGGTAGGAGTACCAGTGACCTCAGCCTCCCTTTTGCTATCAGAGTCAGAGGACAAATTATCAGGGCCAGAGAGGCATTGTATCAAATACTCAATTTTGCCTTGCAAAGTAGCTACTTGGTCTGTTAGCAAGGCAATGCAAGGATCAGGTGTAGGTTCAACAGGCAGAGAGTTTAAAACAGAGGCTTGAAGTCAAGTAGTGGCTTTGAGTTTGGCTATGGCTTCCCATACCTTAGCTTCAAAAGCAGACGGGACATCAACCAAAGGAGCAGGTGGGGTCGCTTCAATGGAAGCCACTCTATTGTTGATGTAGTTTTGAGCCTGACACAGGGTGATTACTAATGCGGCCTTGTCCAAGCCATACTGTAAGTGCAGATGTTGGCCCCAATTATTGACGTGGATCCCAACCAACTTGATCTGGGAATTAACATGCTCTAAAAACTGATTGAGTTTGGTGACTAGGGTCTCAAAATCTTGACAATATTTTAGGAGGGTTGACTCTATCTGGTCATGCCAGGTAGCTTGGTGATCATCCAGTTTGCATAGTTGATCCTTGATATATCCAGGGAGCAAGGAGCAAAGGGAATTCAGGGATGAGGTCAAATACTTTTGTGAAGCTAGCGAGTTGTGCTGGTTATCTGAAATGCAAGTGAATAGACTATGAGAACATTCTTGATATGCCATATTTTGTGCATGATTGTTAGAAACAGTGGTGGCTACAGCAGTCAAGAGCTGGTTTTGAGACCCCAACGCCAATTGATGATGGACCATTGCAGGTTGGATAAATTGGTTGACCAACACGCCAATAGTATACATGGATTCCATCAACGCGGGGGGAGACCAAATTTCAAGAGGAAGGAGTACAGGTCTTTGGAAGTGTACCCAGGACAGAGACCAGGGATAGTGTGCATCGCCATAGTGCCTGAGTGGAGGAGAGAGCAGGCGGTAGCACAAGCTTGCTTGTAGTTGAGAGAGAAAGCTGGAAGAGGGGCCCATACATGCCCAAGGAGACAGCACCAGTATCATAGGAGATAAGGGGGCATTGGTGATGTCTTCTTCTAGAGGAGGACTAAGAACTTTAGGTTGCTCAGGTACTTCAGAAACAAAGGGGGAAGGACCAGAGAATGCATGTGGGAATGAGGTAACCAAGGGGCTTGCAGCCCCTGTAGCAAGCACCATTTTGTTGTGTTTGGCTCCTGGGGACAACATCCAGAAGGACACAGCAGGAAATCTTTATAAAAAAAGATTTGAGGTTCAAAGCTAGACTTGGGTTAGCCTTCAGGGCAAAATTAAGGGCATATACCTTAGTTTCCCGGAATACAAGATGAGGAATTAATTTTGGCAAAAAGGAAAGGAAAAATCTTGAAGAATATTAAAGCCAACACAAATGTGGATAAACTTGTCTTTATTAGGAGAAATAATTCTACTTAAATAGTAGACAAGGGTCAATGATCACTCATTAGGTAGACATAGTGGCAGAGGGGGTCACGTTAGGGTGAAGTCATAACAGGATCAGTTGAGGGTTGATATGACAATCCAGAATGGGTGGACATTAGAACAGACCCATTTGCGGAAGGCAAGGAATCTCCAAAATTGAAAGCAAAACCAACCAAATCTTTTCATATATCAATATTTTAAGGCCATATTAAAATAGCATTAATGGCAAAATTTATGACACTTACCTAAGGAAATACATCAAAAACTGCAGGAAACTAACCACACCATTCAATGACCTAACCAAGATTAATGCCAAAAAGAAATTAATCTGGACACCAGAATGTGACAAGAATTTCCAGCTACTAAAGCAAGCTCTGATTGAAGCGTCAATCTTGCAATACTCTAATAACAATGGGTGCTACAAGCTCAATTTGGATGCCAGTGACACCGCCATTGGTGCAGCGCTACACATCCACCAGACAGGGAAGAAAGACTTCCTGTCAGTATGTTACAAAAGTAGAAAACTAACTAACAATGAGCAGAGGTACCCTATACACAATAAGGAATTGTTAGCAATATATCATGCATGCAAGAAATGGAGATGTTATCTAGAAAGATATTTAAGAGTTCAAGTACTAACTGACCATAAATCATTAATATACTTCAAAACTCAGAACACATTTGCACGGCAACAAGCCAAATGGATGTCCTTGCTTGAGCAGCTTAACCTGGACATTCAGTACAAAATGGGGGTAGAGTTGGTCACGGCTAATGCTCTCTCTAGACTATGTCAGCCAAGAGAGAATCATCCTGACCACCTGGACCCTGACTGGAGAAACCTATATGATACTGAGTATAAAAACAAAGGGAAAGACCCCTCAATACATTATCTAACTAATGACACATTAGCAAGAAATAAGAAACACTTCCATGTATACAAATGGTACAGTATATCACATCATCAAAGACAAACACATCCCCTACATCTCACTTGCACAAAGGGTTGATACCATACTCAGACATCACCACCTATTGGGGGACACAGAAGCCAATAATCTATACCTCACACTAAAGGAAATAGTTTGGTGGCCTAACCTAAAACAAGGCATCATTGACGTTCTAAAGAAGTGCACAGTGTGTGAAAAATACTCAAGCACCAAGCTCCACAACCTACAGTAAACCCAGTAATGGGCCCAGAACTATTTAAGGTTTGGGGCTGGACGTAGTGGGACCCTTCTCAGAAGCTACTGCAAAACAAGGCTTCTTAATTGTAGCCATCAACTTTGCTACACACTGGCCTATCTGCTGGGCAACCAAAGACTACAAAGCAGAAACAATTGACTGCTTCATCAACAAGGCAATCATAGCCAACTAAGGAACTCCAGACTAAATCATAACCAATGGAGCCACAGAACTATCAAGACATGTAGTGAATGATAACTTAAAATCAAAAGTATCAAACATTCCACAACCTCACTCTACAGGCCACAGACCAACAGCAGAGTTGAACGCCTAAACAGAAGTCTCATCAGAACCCTTGAGAAAATAATGGATGGCAAATCCAGAGACACATGGCCACTATACATGAAACATGTATTATTAGTATCTTGGCTACACACCAACCAAGGGACAGGCTACTCACTGTTTGAAATAACATACAAGCAAAAAGCAGAGATAGTCACCTGCAATAACCAACCATATGTGAAGATCCCCACAGGGAAACCCCCTGCAGTGAAACAGGCTTCAGTGCTACAGCACATACGCCTCAAAGCTAAGATATCAAAAACCAAGAGACTCAAAGTACAAAATGTGACCTCTGCAGAGGAACCACTCCCAGTCAACTCCCCTGTCTGGATCCTTGCCGGAAACAGAAAGAAGCTGGATTCAGTACACAGAGAACTGAGAAGAGTTGTCAAGTACAGAACAGACAGAAACACCCACCTGGTCAAGTTCCAAGGCACCAAATACCCCATCATCAAGAAGTACCACAGATCCCGCCTTTGCCCCAGCAAAGGGGAACACTCAAATTGGCTAGTACCTACTAGCAAACAAATCCAGGAACATTGGGCGGCAGTTGTCAAGACAAAGCCCCATCCTGATGTACCAGAGTAACCCCTTAAGGGTGTGTGTGTCAATGAGCTGGATGTAATAGTATTCTGGTTGTTGCTAACACAGTTAACATCCAGTCATTGCCCGGTTTGGTGCCAATCCAATATACAGTTGACATACCAGAAATGACAATTGTGGTAAGTTTAACTCCCTGGTACTTGACACTTTGTTGAGTACCAGGGAGCCAAGTGCTGCAATATGAAAAGCTATTAATATTTTTGGCTTAACTGATGTTAAGCAAATTTTTACTAGTAATTTAGGGGTTCAAAACCAAAATCTGAGATTAAATTTACTTGAATTTGACTCCAATTAATAAATTGGCTAGCTGAAAGACAAATTTAAGGGGAAATTTATAAGAAATTTACTAATAAAAATAAAAAAACCTGTGTTTGACACTCTAAAAGCAAAAGTGACCAGTTTGAAATTTTTAAGCCAAATCCTAATTTTATTAATAAAATACATATACACTTATAGAAATATTGTTATTCACTATTGTATTTTTATTATTAGTGTCCATAGTTGTTGATTAAGCTCCCAAGCACCTCTATACTGTATTTAGTGGTATAGACATTAATCAAATACCCCACTTGTTTTACATTATGTCATTTCCAGGTTTGTGGATTAAGTGGTGCCACATAAATTAAGCCTGATTTATTAATTTATTTCATATGTAATATATAAAAAACAGAAACTTGACTCCCCCTCTGTTTGACTCTATTCACTTACCACATGATCAGTTTTGGATTTAACTAATAAAAGGCTTGGAATTAAGGCTAAATTAATAAGTGACACACTATGAGCGCCACTTGACACCCATCCACTTGACACTTTAACTTGGGGATTAGTACAGAGAGCTTATTAACGTTTTAACCAACACTATGGTAAATAATTCACTCCCAGCTCATCCCAGCATAATTCAATCACTAATAAACACCTTCTCACTCATTTACTTTTTTAACTTATGTTGTATTTTTTTGAGCATATGAAATCGCCTTGTTTTTGGGTTAAATTTCAAACCTGTTTTAAAGTTAAGCAAGTTTTATATGTAAAAAATATATTAAATTTTATTTTTCTGCCCAACTCTGAGAAACTTGACAGTGAGAATTCAGCTTTTTCCAGCTGATTGACAGTGCCAAACTTGACACTTTACTATTTTTGGTTTTTAACTCCCAATAAAAAAATTCCACATAATATTTTTTTTCAATTAAAATCTACTACTCTTCAATCTACTCCACATATAATTTTTATATACTTTTTTGATTTCAATTATACTTTTACATTAATTTAGCACTAAGATGTTATGCTGAACCTAACATCTTTAATGCTTTATCATAAAATCACTTATTTTCTATGTTTTAACCTTTATATCTATACTTTGAGGTTCTATTTTGCTTCTATTTACTTTTTTTATGTTTTTTTCTTGATAAATAAAACTTTTATTTGCATACTTTTTACTTAAATTTTGATTTTCTTGACCTCTTTATGTTTGATATATCTTCTCAGTTATTTTATTTACAAAACTAAACTTTTCTTTAGCCAAGATCAAACAAGAACATCCAGCCTTTCAAGCCTCAAGCCTCAAAGGGCTCTAAAGAACCAGCCACCACACCCAAGCGTGACAAAAAGCCTGCAAAGGCAAAATCTCCTACTCCATCTCCCCCACTCCTCCCCCTCCACCCTTGTTTTCCACTTCCCCTTCACATTCCCCCAAAAATTCCTCCCCCAATAAATCTGATGGTGATTTAACTGACCACTCCTATTACCAGTCAGAGGCCAACTCCAAGCCCACTAAGGAGTGCTGTACCAAGAAGGCAAAGGCTGCCAAGCAGCCCACCTCTTCTTCTGGTAAGAAAAAGGAGGCATCCAAGCAGGCCTCAAAGAACCCTTCCCCTCCCCCTCCTGATGGCTCTTCCCCCCTCCCTCATCTGATCCCCAAGATGAGCCTGAGGAATATTCCATTAAGTTAAAAGCTTCTGGTCACATGGCTTGGGATCTACTGGCCATCCACAACATCTGCAATGTGGACAGAGGGTTCAAAGTCCCCAAGCGCTTCCCCCATTTTTTCCCAATCATGTCTGTAAATGGAGGCCCTGACTATGTTACTGACAATTTCATCTTCAACTGCAACAATCAAGAGCAGCAAACAGAAAGAAAGCACTTTTTCTGTGAGGATAAGACTTGCAGGGTCTGCCTGAACACCAAGGAATGGGAGCAGGTAACAGCCAAGAAGGGAGAGAACACATGTGAGCCCCCCAACCATTTAATCACACAGATGCTTAAATGGTATCTTTTTTAGATGATTCCTTCCTCTTCCCATCTCCAGACTTCTAATCTGGCCATTGAGGCCTTACAACACCTCAAGCCCAACAATCTTAAGATGGTGCCAACACAGGAACAGTTGGTCAAGGTCATTAGCAACAAACAGATTGCTGTCAATCCTTCCTGCCCAAGGCCTCTGACGTCCTATTGGAGCTCACACTCACTCATGAGCTTAAGCAGATCCCAAGTGGGGAGTGCTTCCTCCTTCACAACAATGGACCTGGATCAAAGGACCATATCATCTGCTACGCAACTTAGCAGAACCTGATGGATTTGAAAAGGGCGTCAACCTGGCTAGTTGATGGTACTTTTGCCACTTGCCCCCAGATGTTCTACCAGCTCTGGATGATTCATGCACAGATAGACATCTGGGTGATTCCACTTGCATTCTTCCTTCTTCCTGGGGCCACCGAGGCCATCTACACCCACATCTTTGCCATCTTCTGAAAAGCACTTTACCCTCTTCCCCCAACAACAATGCCAAGAAGACCCTCCCCACACCCGCGCTAACCCTCCTGACGCTGACAAGGACAGGCCACTCTAAACTTGGAGGAAAAGGTAAGGATCAGAGCTCTAGGGCCTCACATGTGCATTATGGACTTTGAGACTGCTCAATTCTTTGCATTTGAGCAGCTGTTCTGCAGGGGTGCCACTTCTGCCAAGCAGTTGCTTGGAATGTGCAGGCCCATGCCAAGCTTAGTAGGTTGAGCCATAGGGACACTTTGGACACCTGTAAATTTGTGCTTGCACAATTTAGTGCCTTGGCTTTTTTAAAGCCAGAGAACACTGCACAGGGGTTCAAGATTCTCTCAAAGGATCCCTACATAGCCAAGCATCAGGAGCTCAAGCCTTTCCTCAAGTACTTTGAGCCCCAGTTGATTGGGAAGGCCTTCACACAGAGATGAGGCAAGGCCCACGCCAAGGCCAGTTGGAACATTTACCGGGTGGCCATCAACGGGGAGCTCAAGACCACCTCGGCACTAGAGGCTTATCACAAGTATCTTAAGGTTAACTTTGGGATTCATCCAAAGTTCAATAAGCTCTTTTACCTCCTGCAGCACAAACAGGAGAAAACCATCTCCAAGCTGTGTGACTTGGCAAACCGCGTCCCCCACCAAGCCCACAGCCCGCTCCATCCTCTTCACAAAGGCCATCTAGGGTGCGGCCAAGCACAAGTATAAGGCCTCTGAGATCAAGCAGCAGCTTGAACTTTTTGCCACTACCCTCCTGGAAGGGGCTAAAATGGAAAGGGGGAAGAAGGAGAAGGAATAAACTTGCTTACTTGCCTGCTTCTATAGTTTTTACTTTTCACTTTTTAGCTTTAACTTTTACTTTTTAGTTTTGACTGTTCAGTTTTTAGTTTTAGTTTTTATTTTTTTTGATAAAATTAGATAGTACTGATTATTTTATGTATATATGGTAAATTTGAGATGAATAGTTATAGTTGAAAGTGAGTGAAATATATTAATTTTTGTTAATTTACTAGTAAAACATAGGATATCCACCCTTGTGTTTATATGAACTATATAAACTAAATGATAATATTTCTTTATATTTTGCATAACTTATATATTGTGTTAGTGTTTATTTTTGTTTCATTGGAATTTTAATTTTTATGGTAGTCAAAAATATTTTTACAATGAAGAGTGTAAATTACATAGTAAAATGAGAAATAGTTGCTTATTTCTCCTTATTCTCATAAAATTAAGATGCAGTTTTATTGCATTTTTGAGCTCTCTGGGGTCACTTTAGTATACCATAGCTTTAAGGCCTAATTTATATTTTAAAATTTTCAGTACATCAAGATCCATTAATTAAAAAGTGTCTTCCAGTTGTCAATCAGGGAAAAAGCTGAATTCACACTTTACTATATTGTCAAGCACCAGGGAGTCAAACTTAAAACAGTTGCCCTGGAAATGACAACAAACTAATATCATATGACTTGTCCAGGTATACAGCAACTTGAATCCATTCTGCACATGACCGCCCTTATCTTTGATCCAACTTAAATACCTGCTACAGCGCAAGCTATATAAGTCTAAAGTATTATCCAAAAAAATATCTATCTCCTTTTTAAATCTATATTTGAAGCTTCCCAAAAGGTTCTCCTCTTCAATAGATTCAGGATTTACTATAGAAAACTTAAAAAGGCTTAATAAAGTTATTAAATATTTACATTTTATATATCAGCTTATAATACAGAATCTTGAAAACTGCATCACAAAAACGCCATCACAAATTAAAATTAAAAATGTGTTACAAAATTAAGGTTTTAAGTATAAAATAACTTAATAAATACCCTAAAATATGCAATCACAAAAGACATTATCTAGAAAGACAGCATTTGGAATCCATTAATTATTTTACTTTTTTGTGGTAAATCTGAGCCTTTCCCTTATTAGCTGGGAATAAAGTATGGTAATAATTTAAAATCCCACATAATGAATCAACACAAATTAAATTCACATTGATAGTAATATCTCCCTGTAACACAGCTATTAAAAACCACTTTTCATATACATATTTTATTCCTTATCCTAGAAGGAACATTGATATTTGGGTTTCAACAATAAAGCGTTTTACTGATGATTTTATACATAAAAGGGGGCTTTACGCTATTGCAAAACACATCATTATAAAATCCACTAGGCTTCTAAGCATCTAATAGGAGTGATGCCCACCAATGCAGCATCAAGAACTAACATGTTTTTACATATGGTATCATAGAACACCATCTAAAACACTATCATAAATTGACCTTTTCCACTTTTCAAATTCATTGTTTACTCTTATTTTCAGTCATAACAAAAAAATGCAAGAAATTCACTGAAAATTTGCATACATGTATTTTTGTTCTCCTCTAAATAACTGGATACTTTTTACTCTCAGTTGTATAAGATAGTTTTTAAGGAATTCAAGATTTACTCTTTAGCCTGGTTGTGGTAGTTCCACTGTGAATTTATTAAATTAAAATAAAAAGTATGCAAAATCCCTATGTTTTTGCCCAACACCATCTTGAAAACAGCATCTAGAAACACATTTGTGTCCAGAAAACCTGAAGGTTTGCATAATTTAGCTACTTGTTGAAAATTGGCATACACCAGCAGATTCAACAAAAGAATTAGGAGGCAGGGGCACATACTCACTATACGCCTTTGAATGTGAAGATTCTGAAGACATTGACCAACTTGATTTGTAAGGGTTAACTTTATTGGGTTCTATACAAGTAGGTAAAATTCTGCCCCTTGGTGTTTACTTCTAAGACCTTATATAGGGGTATTATCATATTATTAATCATCAGTCACTGGCAATGTCTTCTAGGACATTCCAGCGCACTGTAGAGTCTTGGTTGGGTTGGCAGAAAAAGGGACAACCTTCTATTTTAGGGCACAATCCTGCAATGCCTAGCACAAGGACACCCTCTGCTAGCACATTAATCAGTGATCATTTTTAATATATACAATCACTTTCATATCTAGTTCCAATAAAGAGTTGAATCAGTCATTTGAATCAACCTTGGCGCCTTGGCGTTATTCTCCCTTGAAACTGGCGTCTTGGCGCTTGATGTAAATTGTTGCGGCGCTCTGGCGCTTGCAAATAATTGTGCTGGTGTCCTGGCGCTCAATGTAAACTGGAGCGGCGCTCTGGCGCCAAGAATAATTAATACTGGTACTGTGGCACTTAGTATTTAAGGTGGCAGCAACGTGGCGTGATTAATCCTTGGCAACAATGTCATGGGTCACTAGTCATGCATTTAATTATATGATAAGTTGACACTAGTTTCCAAAAGGGTAATTGATTGGCCCTGGTTAATTGCCAATATTTGTCTAATGAATTAAGCTTTCCACAATCCCTGGGCAACAATTCTTCACACTACCAATAAAATTTCAGACAAAAAATTTCTGTTTTTTGATATTATGTATTTTGAGGTTTTTTCTACAAGAATATGTAAAAAAGTTATATTTTTATATTCAAACATTCTCATTTTTTACTTTGAAAAACACCTCCAAATTTGAAAGTTTCTGATACTAATTCACCCTTAGATGCCTCCCAAGTCTATTCCCAAAGCTACATTAAAAGTTCCCAATAACAATTCCACTCTCATCAAGACCAGAAAGCCCAAGGCTACCCCTCCAAGCAGCCTCCAAAAGAAAAAAATACCTGCCAAGACCCCCACACCTTCCCCTGAGCCTGAAGCTTCCAGCCCTATCTCTCCCCACTCTCACTTTTTTCAATTACCATATGAAAAACAGGAGCATTACTTCAACTCCAATGATGAAGATGGTCATAAAGAGGGCTCTGAAAACAGCTCTGATGGGCATGTGTCAGCTTCCTCAGAAGATGTCAGGGCCCACCCTGACAAGTATCAAAATCAGATATGATTGTGACAATGACAGTGAATTCATGTTAACTCCACAAATAATGAATGGATAAATACATTTAAACATTTTTTAGAAATCTGTAGACAATTTGAGCCACTTTACTTATTGACTACATATAGCATAAGAATCTTGTTTGCGCGCTAAAGAGCTGGTCAAGGAAATTTATGCATTGTCCTTGTTGATATCATGAATAATTTCAGAGATCAAATAAAAAGCTGAAATTATGAGTATAGATTCTAAGAGCCATGCCCAAGTCTAGACCAGAGCCTGAGAACCAGAAATTGTGATTAACCTAAATGGTCCAAGTCCACCAATCTGCATGAGAAGATTAGCTGCATGAACAACGTCATTAATGATAGCATATCTCAGCAATTACCAAACGTAAATCAATGATAAAATCCGCGTTTGAAAGCCTCAGATCTGCCTGAAAATTTTTCTTATGTAATCAAAACCTATTGATGCACCAGATTATGCAATAAATCTAGTTCAAGAGTGATGGCAAAAGTGACCCCAGTTTAGATGCAAATCTAAATCCCTTCCTAAAGCTTGCATTGGAAGTGTTATAAAATGAGCGCCATGAAATGAAGAAAAGACACCAGCATCAACCAATCCATCCTAGTTCATCCTAGTTAGCCCTTCTTATATTTACATCTCCTTTCCTTTCCCTTTTCTTTTCCCATTCCAGCTGTCTTCCCGTGAGTATTAAATAAAGGACTGTCTCAACCAACCTGTTTGGCTTAGGATGAAAGCCATAGCTCTAGACCGCTTTTCTCTACCATGCCTATCTGAGTAGAGTTGTTTGGTCCATTACAAAAGAGGAGACCATTATAGAGTGAGACTTGCATGCAGTTGCCAATATCTGCAACGTCAACGGGCAATTTATTGTTCCAGCTATTTTTCCTGACTTGTTTCCCATTATGACCAAGAAGGGGGGTGCTGGCTTTGTCAAGGACGGCTTCCTTTTCATATGCAACAATCAGAAGAAAAACATGGCATTTTGTCACTACCACTGTGATAGTTCTGGATGCCCAGTAAAATTAACTATAATTAGTTTTACTCAAGATAAAGAGCTCATCATTAAGCATGATTATTTGGGCTCTGAAAAGATATTATATTATCTCATGCCCTGGTTTCTATTCCAAGTCATCCCTCTTAATAAGGAAATGACTTCATCTGAGCTGTTCACCCATGTTCTCCTCTACCTGAATGAGAATCAGAGAGAGAAGGTTGGAGATAAGACCAAACTCTAACACTATGTTACCAACCCACTTTTAATTGAATAAAATCTTGGTGTAAGTGTCAGAAGCAATAATAAGCTTGTACTACTGAGGACCAGAAGACAACAATGCTGGTAAAGTTCTTTCTGCTACACAACAATGAACAAGGAGCACTGAGCATGTTTTGTGCTTTTCAACCCAAGAAGATCTCACACGCCTCCTCAAATGTGACACCTGGTTTACTGATAGAACATTTTCATTTTCTCCAATATTATTTTACCAGCTTTGGACTATCCATGATCAGTTAAACACACATACTGTTCCCTTTGTGTTCTTTCTCCATAATAAAAGGTAGGAAACTTAAATTCACACATTAACCATCCTTAAGCAAAAACTGGATGTCATCTTACCCACACTTGATGATGAGCTAACTGAGAAGAGGGGCTAAAAAAAGAAGAAGGCCAATTAAGAGGCACCCCAGGAACAGACCACATCCAAAAAGGCCCCAGAGTCTCATCTATATCACACCACTTTAATGATAAAGTTTGAGGTATCTCAAGCCAGTGTCTTTATCAAAGTCTTTAAAAGCAGGCCCCAGGGCTTCTTCTTCCACTACAGCCAGGCTCTGTGTAAGAACCTGATTAAAAATCCAGCCCTTAACAAGATGGTCTTTAAGGATGTCACAAAGGAGTTCAAAATTATTTTAATTGCTTTTGTTGCAACCAAGATTACATCCTTGCCCGCCAATGTATCTTACAATACACAGGGGGCACTCAAAGAGATGCCTCATGACGTGTCTAATGGCATGGATAAATCTGACAGATATGTCAGATTACTGGCACTATCTCCTAATTAGGAGCACTGCTGATTTGATGCGCTGATACCTGCTCAATTTATTCCAGGGTCCAATCCTTATATCAATCCTGCCACTGTTTCACCCCCTGGTGGCCTTTTGGCTTCTCAATATAGCATATAGCCATACTATTCTCTAAATCAAGACCATCTTATTTCTATTCTTGTCCTTTCTATTAGAATGTTGTCATCCCCAATCAAATACTGAGCTATTATTGGTTCAGTTACAACACTTTGCTGCCCTGACCATGGTCATAAAAAAGAGGTGTCAGAATACTAACTTTTGGTGGGAGGGCTGTTTGACTTGGGAAGATGGACCATGTGGACCAGAGGGTAATGCCACCATAGGATGGGTGCCAACTTGATAACGTAGGAAAGAGATCAACCAAGCACAGATCAGGGGCTGAAGCTGGGCACCACAGGATCCGCCAATCCTGTAAGGGTAACACAGAGCACTCCAAACATCTGAGTGGAGGTGGCATTGTTGGCGGGGGTGATTTCTTGCAGGGGGTTGGTCTGCAGGGTTAGATAGGGTGCCACTGGTACCAGGTATGCCAGCAGATACCTATAATTGTTGTGTAACAGTCTGGGCAGAACTGTGTGCCACTTTCCTTCACAGCTGATTGTTTATGTGACTCTAGTTCTTGCCAAGTGGTCACAGAGAAGTATGTTTTACAGGGTAAACTATGAATAGGCTGGGTTTGGAGGATACTTGGTGAAATTCACTGGTCCAAAAGGTGCTCCTGGTGGATGGAATAATACAGGTGAGAGGTCCTTGGGTTGGCTGGTGGGAGTGATGGGGGCCTGTGTGCCTTAGGGACTAGAGTGTAGATGGTAAAATACTAAAACTAGATAAGGTAGAATTTGTGTGAACCAAAGGTTTATTTAAACTTTATTATCAGAACAAAAATACTACCATCTCAACATAGCAGGGATTTTCTACTATTAAAATTTGTATCTCCAAAATATGCAGATTTTAGGCCTGGAGTTATTCTTCCAACGGAACCCTGGCACTTGGGAGAGGCTTAAAGGGCGGCTTATTCTGGGTTGGCTAGTATCAGAGAATAAAAGTGACAATGCTCTATTTTCTGCCTCTATTTCCTGCATCACATAGTCTGGCCAAATATACCATTGATTTGGCGCTGGGGCCTGATGTTGACAGGAGTTCATTAAAGGGTTTAATTTTAGGTTCAGTATTGACCTCCTTTTGGCAAGCAGCTACTTCTGTGTTAGTTTGGGCCTTCTATGATGTACATTTGACTGTAGCTAATGGTTCATTAGGGAGAACTTCTTGTCTTAGCAAGTGGGTTATCAAACAGCCTTCATCTTTGAGCCCAAAAAGACGCGGCTGGCCCCTTGGTTCTCTTGGCTAGCAGGCCATATTTCTTGGGTACCAGGGTTTGATTCTGGGATTTGATTTTTGCTCAATATTATAATCAAAATGCCATTAATGAAACTATTTATAGATCACATAATTTTTAAAGCTGCCTTTTGGCTTTGTTTTCTCCTTTTTTATAACCCATGAGGTTACTGAGCTCTTAGCAGTTCTAAAACAATAACTACAGGTTTACTTCTACATTTTAAAATCTTATGAAACAGCTGATGTATTTTTTCTGCCTACCTTACTCAACTTATCATGTAAACATATCTGTAACTTGTTTCCTTTTTCTTATGAACTAAGCTGAGCCTTTAAGAGTAATTTTACCCTGAACTTACAAGTGGCTTTTGCTCTAAATTCCCATCCTCTTTAATCTTTCTTCAAGCTCTTTAAAAAACTTGAGCCTTGATTATATCCCTTAAATTTTTTGATTGGGCAAGTTAATTTCATATTTGTTTAGCCTTTAAATAGAGCTATTAAGACAGCAGGCACTAGGATTTTTGTCTTGATTATTTTCAATTAAAAGGGTTCTTGCTTCTTCCAAGTTAGATATTCTTATGGTGAGTGGCCTAGTATCAATATTCCCTTAGTCACATAGGATTACTTATAAACCCCTATTTTATTCATTCTGATTAGCCTTATTAAAATCTATGAGCATCTGTTATAAATTCTTATCAGGGTTCTTGAAAGTGCTTTTGAAAACAGCTCCTATTCTCCTTTATTTTTAAACTTAACCCCCAACACTTTGCATTCTTTCATTTATAATCTTGCACTCATGTAGAAAAGACCTTAGAGTTCTGTTAATGCTGCTGTTTGTGTGTTTATTGGTGTTGTTGTTAAAATTAGGGCTGTTTTTATGATTTGGGTGTGGCTAAATACAGTATATTGTATGTCTGCACATTTTTAGTGTGTTTAGCTTCTGTAATAAGGGCAGATTTGTAGGTAATTTCTTTGAAGGAAATAAAATTGGCAACTGTGAGGTTCATTATGTTTAAGAATGAGTCTCTTGTGTGTAAATTGTCTCCCTGGGCTGGGTTGAATATTCTGCAGCAGATTTTCTCAGATTCCTGAGAATTTGTCACAG
This sequence comes from Entomophthora muscae, assembly GCA_014839935.2. Lineage (NCBI taxonomy): Eukaryota > Fungi > Entomophthoromycota > Entomophthoromycetes > Entomophthorales > Entomophthoraceae > Entomophthora > Entomophthora muscae. The sequence goes on from QTSX02005792.1 coordinate 264,709, forward strand.
TTGTGGTCTTTTGTGGGAGATTTATCAGTCAAATTCCAATATCTTGAATAGTTCTTACCAACTTGAAGCTATTGGAGAGGTTTACCTTGAAACTTTTCCAACTATCTAATTGGTTATCAGGTATATTGTATATCCTGGTGGCAAACCAGTGGCAAAAGCCTTCATAGGCCATTTTTCAGCTTCTTTTACTCATGTTTCCTTTGAGGCTCTGTTAATGAAAAGCTCAGTGGCTATATATTGCAACAAATTGGTTACTTCTTCCCCTGAGGATTTTTATTTATAAGTGTTTGGTGTTTATGGAGCCTGTTAGGAAATTTTGGTTTTACACCTGTGTGAGAATCATTCCCAGGAGAGTGTTTGTGTGGCTTAGAGCATGTATCATACCTTAGGGCATAATGTAGTTGTTGTAAATGATCTATAACATTGAGATTTATATGTTTATTGTAAATGGCATGACAAGCTGCTGCTGGTCTTCTGTGTTGAATGTATGGTTTAAACTAGCTAAAACAGCTTTGTGCCTCATAGGGAGGAGTGTATATTTGTTTAATGTTGATATGCCATAGTAGCTTTTCCTGTGTTCTGCTAGCAGTGACAAGGTTGACTATTGAAAGCAAGAAATATTGAAGAAAAAATAATTTTATTGAATATTTGGGAGATGTCTTATAAGTTAATTGTGAAGCAGAAGAGAGATGAGGTATTTCCAGATGCATGAGAGGGTTTCTGGAAGGCATTCTGGAAACAAGGCAAGTTGGAAAGGAAGGTAATTCCACAATAGCTTTATTTAGACTGTCAGATTTGCTGATCTTGACACTAGTACTATCTATTTTTATCAGTTACATAACATCATATATTTTTAATACTTTATACTATTAAAACCTCTGAGTATTTATACCAAAAAATATTTCAGATTGCTTGTATTAATTTAGAAAACTAAGCATTGGTATGGCATTTAATATGATTCATTATAAATTTGGCATTTGACACTGTATATTGCTGCAATACGTCAATTCAAGTGACACTATCTCAAAAACGCCATCTAGAAAGACACCATCTTAAAAACGCCATCTCAGATTTATGGCTAAACTGCGCCAGATAACTTAAAATATTAATAAAAGCCCAAGAAACATTTCAAAAACTATAAAAAAACATTTAACTAGACTCAAAATCATCCAAGGATTTCAAATCTGCAATAAAAATATGGGGTCAGCTAATATCAACTATAGTGCGCAAAGCTCCAAAGTCAACACATCCTAAAACGGTGCTATTTTTGTATTGAATTTTAACACTATATTAAACATGTATATACATATTAAAAGTTAAAATCAAATATTTGAAAAAAAGAAGTTTATTGTTAAAAAAAATGGATTATACATTAGATCTAAAGGCCGTGGCAATGCCTTTGAGATGGGTAAGGCAGCCCTCTCTGGTGTAATAGGCCAAAGCCGCTTTTGTAACACTTGCAAACTTGACCTGCTGGCCAGCATGCTTGGCTATAAAAGTTTTGCCTTTGACAGCCTGGGAATATATCTGATCCCTGTGCTCATGCTGAACCTTCAGCTTCTTGATGATCATATTGAACATAGGCTTTTTTGCCTTAACCAGGCGGGAAAATTGGTTATGCCAACCTTCAAGTGAGGAGGTGGTCTTAGTTACGCCGGCTTTGACCTGCTTATAGCAGTTCCAGTTAATTGAGTTGCCGCCCTTGCAGATGCGGCAATGTCCCTGGAGTACACCTACCCACTGGTGCTCAAAATACTGTATGAAAGAAGTGAAGACTTCTTGGTTCCCAAGAATGTAATTGTCATTGAAAAGCTCATCGTAAAAAGGTTAACCTCTTTCTTTCTGACCATGGCCAGAGCAGCAAAGCAATTGAATATCTTTCTGGCCTCCTTTGTACCATCTTTGTATACCAGCTTATTGAGGGCTGGGGTTTTCATCAGGTTCTTGCGCAGAGCCTGGCGGTAGTGAAAGAAGCAGCCTTGGGGCCTGCTCCTAAATACCTTGATAAAAGTGTTGGCCTGTGCAGCCTCAAAGTCAACCATCAACGTGGTATGGTAAGGAAGGGACTCAGGCGTTTTTTTGGTTGTGGCCTGTTGCTCTTGGGTAGCCTCTGGGCTGACCTTCTTCTTCTTGTGGCCCTTTTTCTTGGTTGGCTCTTCTTCAAGCGTAGGCAAGATGGCATCCAGTTTTTGCTTGAGTATATTCAATGCGTGGATGTAAGTCTCTTCCCTTTTATTAGGGAGAAAGAAGAAGACAAAGGGGATTGTATGTTCATTGACCTGACCATGGATGGCCCAAAGCTGATAAAATAGCTTAGGACAAGAGGCAAAAGTCCTATTGGCAAACCAGGTATTGCACTTTAAAAGGCGTACAAGATCCTCTTGTGTCAAAAAGCACAAAATACGGTTTGGTGAACCTTGCCCGTTGTCGTGTAGCAAAAAGGGCTTTCCAAGCATGGTATTCTTCTGGACTTCTGAAAGTACAAGCTCATTGATACTTCTAGCGCTGACGCCAAATTTGGCATCAATTGACCGTTGATCAGTCACATACCATTGAAGTCTGGTCTTTTCTCTAACCTCCTCTCTCTGATCTTTATTCAGGTAAAGGAGAGCATGAGTTATCAGCTCAGTTGAAGTCAAGTTCTTGTTGAAAGGAATGGCTTGGCAAAGGTACCAGCGCATAAGATAGTAAAGAATCATATCAGAGCCCAAAAATTCATGCTCAATGGTGAGTTCCTTGACTTGGGTAAACCCAATTGTAGTTAATTGCGTGGGGCAACCTGGACTATCACATTGTAGTGATGGTTCACCATATTTTTATCTGGTCATTGCATATGAAAAGAAAGCCGTCCTTGACAAAGCCAGCACCCCCTTCTTGGTCATAATGGGAATTAGTCAGGAAAAATAGCTGGAACTATAAATTGCCCATTGACGTTGCAGATATTGACAACTGCATGTAGGTCCCACTCTAGGATAGGCTCCTCCTCTGAGGCTGAAAAACCATGGTCACCAGAGCTGCTTTCAGAGACTCTTTCATTCTCATCTTCATCATTGGAGTGAATGTGCTCCTCCTGGAGATCAGAGGGGGAGTAGACAAAGGGAGAGTGGGGAGGGGGTGGGGCTATCAGCCTCAGGCTTGGGGGAAGGTGTGGGGGTCTTGGCAGGCGTTTTTTCTTTAGGAGTCTGCTTGGAGAGGGTAGCCTTGGTCTTTCTTGCCTGAGCGGGAGCAGCTGTTATCTTGGGAGCCTTGGGGGTAGCGTTGGTGGTAGGCTTGGGAGGCATCTAAGAGCAAATTTGCGTCAGAAAAGTTCAAATTTGGGGAGAATTTTTAAAGAGAAAAATGAGAATGTGTTGAATATAAAAGTAGTCAATATTTTTACATGGAATTGTAGAGAAACTCTTGAATTATATACCATCAAAATTATTATGTTTTTTATTCTGTAAAAATTAAAAATTTATTAGTAGCGCAAGTATGCAAAACTGTGAGTTTTGACTGAAAACTTGCAAATGAAATGGCGTTTTCAAGATGACGTAATTGAGATGCTGTAGCTCAAAAATATAGTGTTTTTGACCATTTTTTATATTAAATTAACAAACTTCTGGTGGAGCTACCTCAACCGGGCCAAAGAGTAAAACTTGTGTTGCAACCAATATTTGAACCTTGCCTGCTAACGTATCTTACAATACACAGGGGGCGCTCAATGAGTCACCCCTTGACGTATCTAACGTTATGAATGAATCTGATGATGATATCAAAATGCAGGTACTTCCTCCTAATTAGGAGCGCTGCCAATTCAACCTGCTAATCCCCGCACAAGTTATTCCTTGGCTCCAAATTCTACATGGAACTCCCCACTATGCCACCCCCTTGTGGCCTTGTGGCTTCCCCATTTAGTATATTAATCACAATATCCTATAATAAACAATACCTTATTCTTATTATTCTGTCCTTTCCTATTGGACTGTTGTCTTCCCTAATTCCAAGTACTGG